>JAECUM010022307.1:0-54324 GCA_016617855.1 Megalonaias nervosa | reverse complement strand
AGTAGAAATACCCCAAAAGCTTTGTAAGCCATATACTTGAATCGGGTTCAGCCTCACCAAACCAGTTATTTGGAATGTACTTCTGACCCACACCAATCGCAATAGAAGTGACCACATGCAATAAATGTATCAATCAAGTTCATATATAATATTAGAATGAAACTATTTAGATTGATGGTATCCAGTTGGTGAAAGCTACATGCTTCTTTATACAGAAGGCCCATTTCTGAATTAAAAATGTCAGTTGCCTTAAATGAAAAATTTTGTAAATTATCGAATCCGTAAAAATTAAAAAGATCGATCAATAAAAATGTTTAAAATCTTTTTGATGGAATTGTCCAACATATTTCTTTTTACAACTTGTCAAATAAACTAGATTTTGCACAGTTGGTATCATAATGCATCATAAATATTCCCTTGGTATTATTGCTACTTAAATATATAATTTTATTGATGGAAGAACAGTGCAAACAGCTGGGTCAATTACAGTTGGTGAACACGACATTTAAACATTTAACAACCTTACCTCATCTAGCATTGAAAGATGCTAAAATTGTGAAATCTGATGACAGACCCAACATACTCTTCAGTTTTATGTTTCATACTTATAGGTATGCTTATTTTCAATTTCGTCTGCTATTATTATTTATGATGAGGTATATACTTTACGTTCTTCCTTTAAGCTTTATTTCATCACTGAGTTATTTATGGAGTATGTATACACTTGCAAGGCAAGGTAGATAATATATAGTTATCTCTGTTGTAGTTACACGTTTACTTTTACTTCTCCTTCTATCATACTTGTTATGCTATGACGTACGTGTCTCGTATGTGCTACCAAATATAAGATGTTTCTGTCCTATACCATACAATGCCATCACTTTATATAAAAGATGTGTTCAAAACACGAGTCAAAGCACACCATACAACAGAATAGTCTTTGCGAGAAACTTAATTCCGTCATTTTCAAACACTTAATGCATAATAACCTCAGTTACAGCTTGGTTAGATGCCATTGCACTCGTGTCATCATGGTACTCTTCCGAAGTACCAACATTATTCTTGTAGGCTCTAATTTTGGCTCAGTCTTTTCAAAAGGAGAGAATAAATCCATTTTAATAAGTTCGTTTAGAAAATTTTAGGAATTTGGAAGAAATACATGAGAAGGAAATGGACTTAAAAAAACAAAAGCAAACAATACCCTTAAAAGTTTGGATGGGAAAAAAATACAAAAGAAGGAAGATGGCTTACAAAACAAAATCAAAACAACACACTTAAAGGCTGGGATAGAAAAGAATACAAAAGACGGAAGAGGCATTGCAAAACAAAAACAAAACATTTAAAAGCTAGGACAATAAATTCAGACAATCAAATTGAAAGCCTCATGCCTTGGAAGTCGTCAAGTCCTTGACTGGCATAAGCTGTAGTTTGAAAACTTTAGGATTAATTAAAAACAGATTGAATAATTTAATAAAGGAAATGCTGGAACATCAGATGCACAACTCGTGTTCACAGGAAATGATGCGTATTATTTTTTCTGGGAAGATAGAATCAGAATGTGTGTCTCTGAGAGAATGTGAAAGCATTAGGTATCGCTTATACATTAGCTATCCCTTAAAGCTCAGGCATTATGTATCCGTTATGCATTAGATATCCCTTACAGCTTAGGCAGTATGTATCCCTTATGTAAAGGTATCCATCAAAGCTCAGGCATTAGGTATCCCTTATGCATTAGGTATTCCTTAGGCATTAGGTATCCCTTATGCATTAGGTATCCCTTTAAGCTTAGGCATTATATATCCCTTTTGCATTATGTATCCTTTATGCATTAGGTATCCCTTTAAGCTTAGGCATTATGTAGGTATCCCTTTATGCATTATGTATCCTTTATCCTTTACGCATTAGGTATCCCTTTAAGCTTAGGCATTATGTATCCCTTATGCATTATGTATCCTTTATGCATTAGGTATCCCTTTAAGCATAGGCATTATGTATCCCTTATGCATTAGGTATTCCTTAAAGCTTAGACATTATGTATCTCTTATGCTTTAGGTATCCCTTGAAAGCTTAGGCATTATGTATCCCTTATGCATTAGGTATAACAGAGACTTAGGCTTTATGCATCCCTTATGCATTAGGTATTCTTTAAAGCCTAGGCATTATGTATCCCTTCAGTGTCATATTTGGAAATGTGCGTGCATGTGCGAGTGTGTGTGTGTGTGTGTGTGTGTGTGTGTGTGTGTGTGTGTGTGTGTGAGAGAGAGAGAGAGAGAGAGAGAGAGAGAGAGAGAGAGAACAGACAAACAAACATTGTGTGAAATCCTCACTGCTCTTAAGCCCACATAAATCCGAATGAGAAAACGTTTCCAACTATACTGTCAGTTTTGTCTTCGTTTAATCCTGCTACATTCAACATTTAGTCAACACTACCATTAAGTAGTACCAGATAGCAATTTATAATTGAAAATAAGGATTGGTTCTTGAAAGAAGGAGTTCTAAAAGTGATATCGATCCATTAATGACGGACACCTCTATCAATATACTATGTTACTCTATCAATATACTATGCTATAAAACGGTTCCATTCAACCTTGAGCCTACACTTCTATAGGAGCAATTTTCTTATATATTAGTTCGTAGAATTAAAATCTTTGGCTCCCATTTACACATTTCGTATTGGCCTTCACTATCAAAAACATTTCTTGAGAGATATGTCTTTCTATATTATAAATACTATCTTAGTGGGATTGGACAGAAATGACAGATACCGTTTCAAATTCCAATACTTTGTGCGGAAAGGGTGAAGATGACAGAAACCTTTTCGAATGAAAGTACGGAGATAACCAAACTCCTGATCTTGCATTTAACAAACTTGAATCAGTTAATTAAAAGATCTCTTTTGTATAAATAACAGGTATTACGTTTATTATTGACAAGATGAAAATATTTATTTTAATCTTAAGAGGACCATACATTTTATGGAAACTTATTTCCCTTCCACTGTAGAACCATACCTATTTTAGCTTCCACTTTTGAACACTGTAGAACCAAACCTATTTTCCCTTCATCTGTAGAGCACTGTAGAGCCATACATAAATCAGGCAAATATTTTTATGAAGAATGATAACGGAATGAGCAAAATACATATCTTATGTATGACATATCCTGTATTTAAAATGAGTAGAATTAGGAGACGCTATAGTATGTAGATGAGTACAATTAGTAGATAACTAGTCTATGGAGATGAGTATAATTGATAGATAATTAATCTATGTAGATGACTACAATTGATAGATAACTAGTCTTTGTATATTAATGAATCTACCGTCACAAAAGTTAAATATTTTTAGCAAGGTCATGTTAATGAAATCATTAAAATGTTAAATTTGGGAGAGTACCACAATATATTAAAGAAACTCGTACAAACCCATTACAATTCTAACCAACTTTTAGAACGATATCGTCTCTAAAAACAGCCAACATATGGACTGGTTGTTAGGTAAAATAAATTTTGTCTGGACCTAGTTATTTTGCATAGTTTATTAACTGAAATCTGCAACCATTATCTTGACGTAATGTTTAATGGCACGTTTGAGCCTTAACAAATGCGCACAGAACCCTATTGATTGTTACAAAGTTTTGTTGTGTACTAAATTCCGAAGTGGTTACTTCTAATATATAAAATGGTCAGTTTAATTTTATTTCATGATACTTCAATAAGCACATTTTACTCAGAATATTGTTATTTTTACTCACTCAGGCAAAGCTGAACTGGTGCAAACAACTAACAATAAAACCTTGGTGCTTTAAGGCCTGCTGAATGGATATCGATTATATGCCTGCGCTTGAAAATTATGATTGTGTCTGGGATTATTTGTTTAGGCGGAAGCTGGTAGAGCGTGTGTGCATGTGTGTTCTGGAGATTAGTGGGAATATATGTGTGTTCTGGAGATTAGTGGGAATGCATGGGTATTGTGGAGATTAGCTGGAATACATGTGTGTTGTGGAGCTTAGATGTAATGCATGTGTATTGTAGAGATTAGTGGGAATGCATGTGTGTTGTGGAGATTAGTGGGAATGCATGTATGTTGTGGAGATTGGTGGGAATGCATGTGTATTGTGGAGATTAGTGTAAATGCATGTGTGTTGTGGAGATTAGTGTAAATACATGTGTGTTGTGGAGATTATTGAGAATGCATGTGTGTTGTAGATATTAGTGTAAATGCATGTGTGTTGTGGAGATTAGTGAGAATGCATGTGTGTTGTGGAGATAAGTGAGAATGCATGTGTGTTGTTGAGATTAGTGGAAATGCATGTGTGTTGCATTGTGGAGATTATTGAGAATGCATGTGTATGTAGAGATAAGTGGAAATGCATGGGTGTTGTAGAGATTAGTTGGAATGCATGTGTGTTGTGGTAATTAGTGGGAATGCATGTATGTTGTGGAGATTATTGAGAATGCATGTGTGTTGTAGAGATAAGTCGAAATGCATGGGTGCTGTAGAGATTAGCGGGAATGCATGTGTGTTGTGGATATTAGTGGGAATACATGGTTGTTGTGGAGATTAATGGGAATTCATGGGTATTGTTGAAGTTTGTTGTCATAATTATCTTTTGAGCTTTGTATACTTATGCAAATTATATATCATTGTGTAATATATCAATCCATCAGAGGAAATATTTATCCCATACTTTGATTTTACTATAGGGTAGAATATGATATTGTAAATAAAGTATGACATTATAAAAAAGTATGATATTAGAAATAAAGTATGACATTAGAAATAAAGCATGATATTATAAATATAGTATGACATCAGAAATCAAGTATAACATTATAAACAAAGTATGATGTTAGAAATAAAGCATGATGTTAGAAATAAAGTATGACATTATAAATAAATTATAACGTTAGAAATAAAGTATGACATTAGAAATCAAGTATGATTTTAGAAATAAGGTATGATATTAGAAATGAAGTACGACATTAGAAATAATGTTTGATATTTGAAATAAAGTATGATTAACCTTAGAAATAGCAAGATAAACTACTAATTAGCTGGCTTACAGTCACATACAAGCGCTCTTTGTTATTTGCCAAAACAAGTTTACACTACTGTAATGTTCTTTTTGAGGTTCGAGAACATGTTCTTGACATATATTGATTTAAAACTTCTGAAAGACTTTTTTCACCGAAGAGTTTTTTTCTCCAATTTAGTCTGCACAAGAGAAGCGTGAAAATTAATCTATAAATGAGAGCTTTTTGATCCGATAAAAATAAAAATCTGACAGAACACTGATGTATCATTATCTGCAAATAAAAGAAGAGAAGACACGCGACAATTTAGACCTTTGCATACTTTTTACTATACGAAGATCAACATCTTTTTTATTGCTAGTCACGGAAAGGCTTTAAGCAAATGAAGGGTTTCATAACACCAATTAAATATCGAGACTGGTGAAGATGTTGGAAACTAATGACATGAAAAGAGAATTGAACTGTGTGTGAATAATGATGTCGAAGATGAATATCAATTAGTCTTAATCTCTCCTCTGTACCTCTCACTTATAAAAGTTTATATTCATCCTTGTTATTGGCAGAAACCAAGTGTTTATACAAACTATTGCAATTAATTAAAATGAAGATTCAAAAACAAAAGAAACAACAACATCGGTAAAAATGTGTATAGGTAGCTGCCAAAAGGACGTTTATCTAATATCATTTACCAGTTTTCTATCCTAACATGTCAGAATATTTTTTTTATATGTCGGAAGATGTTGAGATCTCCCACCGGTAAATATTATATTTCCATTTTGATTACACGTATACTTGTCATTACTGGCGCCCGTGAATGTAACTGCTCGGCTAATGTTACAGATGAAAAATAATTTTATTCGCTTAAGCAATAGTTATAGGAAGAAAATGAAAATGAGTAAATATTTCTTTTCTGATAATTATTACCTATTCTATTCATTCTGTCTTATGCGTTATTGAATTGGTACAGATGCATATTCGTGCGGAAGATTCATATTGGCAGTTGCCACAAAGCAAGCATACACATGACATAGGATATTTTGTTACATATTTAAGACATAAATAAGTTATTGCTTACAACGTTTGTTAAAATCTAACGCAGAATAGTTTCCTAAAGAGCACATTGTTTTCTTCCATTTTTAAGCTGATAAGCCTGCTTATTATGCAACGTGCCTGAATGACACCATTCAAAACGGTGCCATATTTTTCAAAAAGTCCTGTATTAAATAGTTGTAATGCTACGTACAAGCATTTGGATACACCTCAATATAGGCAAACCTTGAATACTGGCCAAAAAGGCAATTACATGATAATATTACGTCACATTATGGTTATTGCTATATTTTACCATTTAATCAATACTACTGCCCATAAACAATTTACAATATTCAAAATACAATAAATTTTATTTAAATTTGTACTCAGGACAAACCTTTGCCGACGTGGAACGGAATGGAATATCTTGTGCCAGTTGGCGTATGAGCTTCTGTCTTGAACTATTCGTAACGACATGTATTCCCCATTCTCTGACTATACATTTCTTACCTTCCGAATCAATGAAGGTTTTCAGTACCGTAACTTTATGTGGGTGCTTATACTGCGTCGCGATTGGCATAAGAAGGACATCGGCCCCTCTCATGCCTCAAAGGATCTAGCGCGATTCCCCGTCCTTCTGCTATCAAATGAGACGCTTGATACTAACACACGTATCTAGCTAGATACAAACACACGTATCAAGTCACTACAGTAATGATGTTTTTATTATATACCCTAAATAATTATATACTACTACTAATAATAATAACGATAATAATAATAATAAAATAATCAAATTTTAAGGTTGTTATTTTAGTATCATTACATCGATAGTCTCAACTTGTACATTGAGTCTAAATATAGTGTAGTTGCGGGATAGTTGATCAGTGACGTCATATTTGACAGCGCGGAATCTCAATAGTTATGAATCCAGACAAAAGAAAAATTAGCTTTTGTCATGAGTTGAATAAAGACCGCTATATAAGTAGAATCACTAACTTCAGTATCTAAAGGTATCGTTGTGGAAACGAACCAAACGACGGCTACTGGATAGTAAAATTAGAACTCACCTGACTCCATCATCCAATTTAAATCACCCCAAACGTGAAGACAGGTTCATTACCACGATTAATTCTATAACTTGTAAACACCTTGTTATGAATCATTTGCAATCTACAGAAACGTGCCAAGAGTGAAAACACAATATATACATAGCACCTCCACTCCTAAAGGAAAAGATTTATGCAAAAACGCTTTCTTTTACATAATAGTAAGAGACACACATGATAATATAATAATAAAATTGCACAAGAAGATGTCTTATGAATGACACAAAATATAGAGCAATACAGAAGTTATATACGTGTAAAAGTGTATTTGCGATCAAACTGTCTTCTCTATTGATGTGCCAAATTTTTGTTTTCATGTTGATGATGAAAGTAAGGTGGTTGTGATCACTTGATACAGTAACTGGAGTGGTACGTATCGGCTCGTTTAAAGTAACATAAAGAAAAGAGCGAAGACAACAAGCTTTGTAAATTTTAACAAAAATAATTTATTTTCCTAGAAAACACGGTGAAAAGGTAAAAATATGAAATAGGACTTACGATTTACGAACAAGATCCAAACATTTGTCCTAATATTGTGAAAAACACATAAGTCCTGTGAATAAACAGATCTAAATTGAAGTAGTCTGAATCTCAATTCCGTTCCAAGATGGCGGATGATGACGTCAGACGAAGGTTTTACACAAGTGTCCAGAATTTTCACTGCGAATCACAATTTGTACTCTTCTGTTCCAATTTAGAATTAATTTCAGCAAATGTCTTTGTCCAAAGCCAGTTGTGTAGTTCTCCAGGGAAAATATTTATTATTTAGAAGGTAGATGAAGTGCAGCTATAATCAATAACAAAACACATGTCGTTCTACAGTCGTAAGAACGAACAACTCTTTCCAGCACAAAAGAATACCTTCTTCTTAAGGTATTAGAAACCCTATAAGATGTTACAATGTGACACTCTAAGATGTTAAAATATGACTCTAGACTATTTCGCAGGTACCTGAATATTTAAGGCGAACTAATACGTCATTTCATGTACACGCACGAAGAAATCATGGCGATTTCGAAATATCGCCACCGCAGTATAGAATGTCAACAAGTATTATTAGAAATGACCGTGGTCACAACCAATCATTTACATAGCTTTTGGCAACTGTTTACTTGAATCGACAAAACCGTCATGCAAAAATCGTGCTTACGCGAGTCACATTTACGTTCTAAATAATCACGATGTTTCTATCAAAATATCAGACCCTGCGAACATAATCATCATCGCAATAATAATTATATTCAATGATATAAAAATGAAATAGAAAGAATTCAAATTTTAACACACATGTAATTAAACTACAGGATCGTAACACTTTCCCCCATAAAGAAAAAAAAAGAAAGATTCATGTAATAAAACTTTCTTTTTTACCAGATGTAAATTATACATGAGGTAAAAAAACTACATAAGAAGAACTCTTATGTATTATACAAAGGAGTATATGAAAATGATATTTCTATACACGGAAAAGTGCATCTGCAATTAAATTGTCTTTTCCTTTGATGTGCCTGATGTCAAGATTGTACTGTTGCAAAAATACACTCCATCGCAATAGCCTTGATTTTTATTTTTCATTCTGCTGATGAAAGTAAGGGGGTTGTGATCACTAAACACAACAACCGGAGAAGGAGCTGAGCTAATATAAACTTCAAAATGCTGTAAAGCCAGTATTAAAGCCAAGCATTCCTTCTCGATTGTTGAGTAATTTCTTTGGTGTTTATTTAATTTCTTAGAGAAATAACACACTGGGTGTTCTACACCATTTTTGTCATCTTGAAGCAAAACTGCTCCAACCCCAACATCACTTGCATCCACAGATAGTTTGAATGGTTGACAGAAATCTGGAGCTGTTAAAACTGGTGCACTTTTAAGTATGGCTTTTAACCTATCAAAAGCCTCTTGACATTTCTTAGTCCAAAGAAACTTGTTTTACTCTCTCAATAAGTTTGTCAGAGGTTCAACAATATCAAAAAAACTAGAACAAACTTTGCGATAGTACCCAGCCATACCCAAAAATTGCGTGAGCTGTGTTTTACTGACAGGCACAGAAAATTCAGAAATAGCATCTATAGGTTTAACTTGACCATGTCCCAGAATATGTCCTAGAAAAGTAACACAAGCACGGCAGAACTCACTTTTAGATAAATTAATAGTCAAATTTGCTTCAGTGAGTCTGTCGAAGAACTTCCGAATCGTAGCTAGATGGTCTTTCCAGGTGTTGTTGTAGATGATGACATCATCAATATAGGCATCACAATTGTCTAGACCAGAGGTAATCATATTCATAAGGCGTTGAAAAGTACTTGGAGAACCCTTCATCCCAAATGGCATTACTTTATACTGATAGAGTCCATCTGGAATCACAAATGCCGTAATTTCTTTTGCTCTTTCCGTTAGTGGAATTTGCCAAAATCTTTTCAGAAGGTCGAATTTAGTGACGTATTTGGCATTTCCAATTTTGTCGATACAGTCATCGATTCTTGGCAATAGAAATGAATCGGTTTTTGTCACACTGTTCACCTTCCTATAATCCGTACACATTCGGAAAGTTTTATCCGGTTTCGGAACAAGAATGCACGGTGAACTCCAATTACTCTTACTGGGCTCTATAAAGTCATTTTCCAGTAAATACTGAATCTCCCTTTTTAAGTATTCTTGTTTGAGAGGGTTCATCCTGTATGGGTGTTGTTTCATTGGTTTTGAATCTACTATTTCAACGTCGTGAAAAATTTTGTTTGTCCTTGTAGGTACGTCTGGAAACAAGTGTTCATATTCAGACAATAATTGTTTAAGTTCACTTTTTCTTGTTTTTGTAAATGAGAAAGTTTCTGGTCTAGATTTTCCATAACTTCCGAATTCCGAAGATTGGTTGTTCCAAGATCAGTAGAATCCAACTGAATTCCTTCATTCAAATCCTCAGTTGGTGGGACAGGTACAACTAAATTAATTGCATGATTTACCTGGCTATTTCTTTCAACATACTCCTTTAACATATTGATGTGGCACAGTTGTTTTGGTTTTCGCCTATCAGGAGTATTTATAATGTAATTTAAATCACTTATTTTCTTTTCAACCGTGTATGGATCATAATATTTTGCCTGAAGAGGATTTTGTGGAATGGCCAAGAGAGCCAGGACTCTATCACCAGATTGAAAACTCCTATTCCTTGAGTTTGTATCGTATCTTAATTTCATCTTTGATTGAGCAGAGTGCAAATTTGCTCTTGCGACCTCACAAGCCTTTGATAATTTATACTTGAAATCAGAGACATAATCAAGAAGATTAAGTTCTGTTTCTTCATTTGAAAGAAGTTTCTCTTTCAGTAACTTTAAAGGTCCACGCACAGTATGTCCAAATACCAGTTCAAAGGGACTGAACCCTAGAGATTCCTGAACGGAGTCTCTAACTGCAAACAAAAGTAAATGAATGCCTTCATCCCAGTCTTTACCTGTGTCAAAACAATACGACTTCATCACATTTTTGAGAGTTTGATGAAATCGTTCCAAAGCCCCTTGGCTCTCGGGATGATAGGCAGATGATTTGAACTGTTGAATGCCCAATTCATGCATGGCTTGCTGCAAAATTCCAGCCATGATTGGACAAATTTGGGAAGGCCTAATTGAGTAAAGAACTTTATCAAAGCCTTTACTATATTTTTGGTTTTAATATTCCTCAAAGGCATTGCCTCTGGGAATCTTGTTGACGCACACATTATGGTCAACAAATATTGGTTACCTGACTTGGTCTTTGGTAAGGGACCAACACAATCTACCATGATTCTACTGAATGGTTCGTCAAATGCAGGAATTGGTTGCAGATGAGCTTTAGGTATCTTTTGATTTGGTTTTCCTACAATATGACAAGTATGACAAGATCTACAAAACTTGCACACATCACTTTTGATTTTTGGCCAATAGAAGTGAGTCAAGATCTTGTGATACGTTTTATTTATCCCTAAATGACCAGCCAGAGGAGTTTCATGAGCCAAACTAAGTATTTCCTGTCTGTAAGGTTTCGGAACCACAATCTGATATTTTACTGACCATTCGTCACTAACAGGTACCTCGGGAGGTCTCCATTTTCTCATAAGAACTCCATTTTTAATGAAGTAACAGACAGGTACTTCAGTTGCTTCTTTTTCACTAACGGCCCGCTGAAACAAACAGGAGATCTCAGGATCTTTCTCCTGTTCGACGACAAGTGATTGTCGTTTGTCACCCTGATCAGAAAAAAGAGAATGAGTATTCAAAAGAGGATCACTATGATCAATACCTTTTGACTGATCCAAATTAGAAGTGACAGTGACCTCATCAAAAGCTTGACCAATACATGTGTCAGCTAAAGGAATACATTCCTTATCAAAATCATTCTCAAGAGCTTTCTTTGCCATAGCTCTGGTAACTGCACAAGCTGGGAATAAATCAGAGATTTCTTTTTCAATAGGATCAACGTTCTGATCCAAAGAAGGCTTGTCAGTTACAAGTGGATTAACCACAACCTTGTCTCCAGCTAAGTCATTGCCTAGCAACAAATGAATGCCCCCAATGGGTAAAGTAGACACAACACCGACTGTCACAGGCCCTGAAACTAAGTCTGATGACAAATTAACAGAATGGAGAGGAACATTAACAAAGCCGCACTCTACTCCCTGAATGAGAACACTCTCATTAGAACAGGTCTTCTCAGAAGAAGGCGAAATACCTGAAACTAAAAGACTCTGAGAAGCTCCTGTATCCCTCAGAATTTTAATAGGGATAGGATTGGCCAAATCACCCAAGAGTGATAATAGAACCCTTCGACATGAATGGTTCAAAATTCTCCATAACACAATCAGACTGAGGTTTTTCAAACCCAACAAATGCATTGTTTTCAATACATGACCGTGACCTTGACTTCTTAGCAATAAGAGCATTTGGGATAGGTCTATCTTGATTCTGATGCCTATATTTCAATTTGAAGCAATCAGAAATGACGTCTCCTTTCTTCTTGCAATAGGTACTCGTAGGAATAGACAAGGATTTTGAATCAAGTCTGTCAGAAGCTTGATTTTTAGAATCTGTGCCAGATTGCGTTTTACTGAGAGTCGTATTTGATTGAAACACCTTTCAATCAGTAGACTGCTCAGTGAAAGATTTGCTTACAGCAGGAACTTTATGAGTTAAGGAATACTCATCAGCAGGAATAGCAGCTTTTTCTAAGGTTTCAAACTTATGGTCTTCAAGATGATTCTTAATGTCACTATGGACACAGTTCTTGAACTCTTCAAGTAGTACTAATTGTTCAAGACTTTCAAAGTCATGTTCGATTTTCTTGGCTAAGCATCATCTCTTGAATAACTGTTCTTTTTCTCTAGCAAATTCAGCACAAGTTTGTCCAGCATCTTTCCTATAGTTTCTGAACTTTTGCCGATAAGCCTCAGGGACTAATGCATAACCCTTCAAGATGCATTCCTTAACCAAATCATAGTCAGAACTTTGTTGTACTGACAGAGATATATAGATATCTCTGGCCTTGCCATAAAGTACACTCTGCAATAATTGAGTCCAATACTCTCTTGGCCATTTCGAATTCTCAGCAACTTTTTCAAAAAGAATAAAATATTTGTCTACTTCCTTTTCACTAAAAGGGGGAACTAACTTGATATTTCCTAAAATGTTAAAATTTGAATTTGCACGAGAAGTGGAATCGTGCCTGTCACTTGCCAGATCCAATTCTTTCATTTTAATTTTCATCTGTCTCTCTCTTTCCCTTTCTTCAGAGCATCTGGAAACAAGAGGTCTTATTCAAAGAAAAGCAGTTTCTTTTCACTCTTCTCTGGTGGCTTTAGATGAGAAATTTTCTGTCCAGGTTCTCTAATATTTCCGAATACAGAAAGCTTGTTAAGCCAATGCCACTACAGTCAGATTGCACTGCAAACCTTTATCACCAGGCTGAAAAACTCCTTTCGTTTGTATTTCTGTCATACATTGACTTCAATATTGAGTAGATTGAAGTATAGTTCTTGCTCCTTCACATGCCTTTGACAACTTGTATTTGAATTCAGAGGCAGTTTAAAAACTATTTCAAAAGCACTAGAATCTAATGATTTTTGAACAAATTCCCTAAAAATAAACGCCAGTAAAGGAACACCCAATCGTTTCTGGTAACAAGGCAATGTGACCGAATCATTTTGACGGATTTGGGAACGCCAAAAACTGTAAAAAAAACTTTATCAAAGCTTTTACTACGGTTTTAGTCTTCATAGTCTTCATATTCCTTAAAGGAATTGCCTCTGGGAATCTTGTAGATGTACACATTATGGCCAACAAGTTTTGGTTGCCAGTCTCGGTCTTATGTAAGGAACCGATACAGTCTTCCACTATTCTGCTACATGGTTCGTCAGATGCAGGAATGGGTTGCAGATGAACCTTAGGTATCTTCTGATTTGGTTTTCTTACCATTTTACAAGTGTAACATGTGCCACAGTATTTGGAACCGTTACTTTAACTTTTTGGCCCATAAAAAAATAATTAAAGATCTTGTGATAAGTTTTACTAACTCAAATTGCCAGCCAAGTGAACTTTATGGGCTAGACTATGAATTTCCGGTCTATACAACTTGGCACAACAATTTGATAGCTCACTGACTAATCGTCACAAGTAGGGACCTCATGTGATTTCCATTTTCAAATAAGGACCCCATTTTTAAGAAAATACCAAAGTGGTACTTGTATGTTTTTAGTTTTGGTAGTAGCTCTCTGAAACAAACATGCGATCTCGTGAACTCAAATGAAAATAAACATGTTTACAAATATTACCTTATAGTTTGTTGTACACTCATGGGCAAAAGTTAGATATGTAATATGTTGTTTACAAAATGATCCTTGTAATCTGCAATCATGGGCAAAAATTAGACACACAGTATAGATATACATAATAAGCGCGAGGAAACGAAAGTGGTCAGCATGTTTACAAATTAGCTTTATGTTAAGGTACAATTGTTACAGCTCTATGGTTTTAAACTAAGTAACATGAAAAATAAACAAGAAAACAAAACAAGTTTAGTAAAATTCCACAAATAATTTATTTCCCTAGACTATAAAGTGAAACTTTAAAAGGAACTTACAGTATTGTGAATTAAATCCCAAATAATTCTAAAAGATCTATCACAATTCTAAAATTATAGCATGTTCTGAATGAATACCAGGTCTTGAATGCGCCGGTGTCTAATAGCCTTGAATGAGCTGATGTACCAACAGCCTTGATGTATCACAATGATATAATCCAGAATAGCTTTCAATAAATTCACGATACATGCAAGGTAATGTTTATGTTCAAACTGTCAATGAAGACTATGTAATTCCAATGAATAAATTTTAAATACATGATTCCTGTAAAATTATATCTGGACACAACAGTGAATAATTCTACAGGCTGGACTGAAAGGGCAAATGAGTAATTTTGTTGAAAACAACATTGTATAAAAACCCAAGACTCAGTAAAATGTCCAGGATGTTGGTAAAAAGTTCTCTTCCAGAACAATTTAAATTTTGTAAATAAGGCAAGACCTTGAACCTAAAATATCAATAAAAATTTAAAATGAAAGGATAAAAGTCATGTAAGCAATTTCTATTCTACCCTCAACCACTAACAAAGGTCAAGAACATAAAATGAATTAAATATACATAAGTCAGATATTAGTGGAAAATAAACTTAACACGCTTTAATTGAAGTAATGTCAACTAGGTCTGAGTGAAAAAACAATGACCACTTACTGCGCTTTAGTAGAAGTAATTAGGTTATTAGCGAAAAATAAAGACCACTTACCATGCTTTAATCAAAGAAACATCACTGATGTGTTACTGGTACTCTTGCCTCTTGTTTAAATTGGCAGTTTATTTATTCATACACGAAATGCGTGTAATCCACTTCATCAGTAGCTACACCTGTCCCTCATTCATTCAGTCTTGAATCTAATTGACTAATTCTGTTGTACGCGCGAGCAGAGTATGGCCCGTAGGCAGTTTTCAAACCTAATAGGTGTTTAATAGAATTATTTTGGGCTCTGTGAAAAGTTTCTCTATTCAGTTATTACTCTGGATGAAAAATACTTCGTCGACGACTTAGGAAAAGCTAGTATTATTACTAAAACAAATTATTTCTACTCCAGCAGGTGTATTGTCGTTTATACACCGCTTAAAATAGAATAATGTGTGTTTGCTTATAATATTGAATTTTTCTCATTCGTCGACCGTAGTATTTCCTCTAGAGTTGTATTGCTGGAATAACACTAGATTAGCACAGGAAATCGATAATGTTCTTTCCCTCTCTGATAGCAAGCTGTGGATAATAATTGTTTTACAACAACAAAAACAACAACAACAGCGACAACATCAATAATAATAATAATAATAATAATAATAATAATATAATTAGGCTATTCAAGCTCATCGAATTGTCACAGAATATATACAAACTGAAAACGCACATCTTACTGTAAGGAACTTTAACACTAATGTTGAGAGAGATTATTTCTTGAAATTTCTATGTATTTTATTCGAGTGGTAATTGAACTGTACTAAGTCATATCACTAATTCAGTATCATTTTAATCACATATCACAGACTGGAATATTCTGTACTTATGTTTCTTGGTATTTACTACTAGTATGAGGCTCAATGATGGTACACAATTATATAATTTAATATTACCGTATCTTGCTAGAACAAGATGGAAGACAAACCAGGACCGTATATTTTCTCTCTTTAACCTATATTAGTTACAGGTTATTCCGTGTGAATTATATAATATGACTGGACTAGCTGTCATGGCATCTGGACGGAGAACTTGTGAGTGGACTACGCCCAAACAACGAGTCCACCCCAGATAATAAACAGCACACTTATAAAATTACTTTAATTTATTGTATTCTTAAAGTAGTATTAGTTACCAGATCTCAAAACGTCGCAATACTGAAAACGTCAAAGGCTTAGACGAATATGCTGTTTCTTACTTTTTATAAAAATTCAGTGATGATTTTGTTAATGGCGGGCCTAAATATATTTTTGCAGTTCAAATAAGGTTACAATAGCTTCGTGATTTCATAGCGTAACACGTGATTGGTATACTGTTATAATAGGTACCTTTGTACACGTACTCATATTCAAACCACGTCTAACAAAATGTTTGCTCAAATTATTATATCATTTTACCCTTTCAAAGAAGGGAATATGCTATTTTACCCATTCAAAGAAAGGGAAGGAATTAAAGACATAATACAAGGATGTTGAATTTGGTTGACTATGTGAACAATCAATCTAGTGACAAACCTGGAAGATTTCATAAAATTATGCATTTCTATAGTTTAATTCTGTTGACTGCTTTGGTTCTTTCAGATAAAGAGAATCGGTTAGAAAGGTTATACACAACGTATAGTATTATATAGAAATGATATAGTATTATATAGAAATGATATAGAATAGTAATAATAAAAATATAAACATACGTTGAAAACATTCCTTTTGTCAATCACTGCTTTTAGGGCATCCACTTTAGCCACGAACTGCACTCAAAACACCACCTTCAGCCAACCACTGGTTTCAAAACATCCCATTCTGCCACTCACTGCCCTCAAAACGTTCCTTCAGCCACCTACTGCACTCAATATATCCCATTCAACCACCCACTGCACTCAAAACATTCCCTTCAGCCACACTGTACGCAATATATCCTCTTGAAGCACCCACTGTACTCAAAACATCCGCTACAAGCACCCATTTCACTCAAAACATCCCCTTCAAACACCCAGTGGACTCAAAACATATTCTTATGCCAGGCACTAAGATGAGTAAGATTTGCTTTGACAAAGAGACAATCGAAAAACGATCTAAAATTGTCTCAACACCTAGTCAAGCGGAACTCTGATAGAAGAATTATTGATGATCGCACAGAAAAAGCAAAAATGCAAATTCGGACGAATGTTTGCTGTACAAAACAAGGGAATATATTGAAAAGATGGCCCTGATTCTCCATACAAATTCCCCATAGGTTGTCGCAGTTTTTGAGCACTTGTCTACCACTGAGTTATCCAAAACATTAAGAAATCTTTCCAAAAATAAACCGGTCACAGCATACCACCAAATCAAACCACCTCAAAGGCATCCTCGTCAGATCAAAACTGAAGCTTATCACAAATCATGCAGTGAATGGATCTTCTGAATTGTGTGGGTATAAGAGAGGCAAGATCTGTCAAAGCATGATCAAGACTTGCGAAGTCTCCAGCACAGTTATGGGCGAAACACTTGGTATTCATTACAAGACCGAAAGACACAAAAAATAAATGTTATAAACTGTATTAAATTCAAAATTTGTTCATTCCAGTATGTATGGAAGACAAACAGAATAAAAGTAAACTCTTGTTGGCAAACCAAATATTTGCTAGCGGACCCGGCGGCTTGAATCAGGAATAATAGAAACACGTTTCCTTTTTCATTCTTAAATTTAATTAGGACGTTTTATGCTCCATGGAGTTTTGTGTGATTCTTGGTTTTCTTAAATTTAATTAGGACGTTTTATCCTCCATGGGGTTTTGTGTGATTCTTATTTCTACATATTTGGAACGTTACTAATAATTGTCAGCATGTAACTATTATTGTACGGAAGTGTTGTGAAACGCTGATATATACAAATCATCTCGCTCTTAATGTTAAGGTACATTATATTTTCTGTAATATTGGATTCGTTTGAGTTGTTAAAATAAATCACATGTGGACACGTGTAACGCAAAACAGTCTGCTTGCCAATACAAATACCTGATTTGGGAAAATGTATATAGTTCAAAGAAGACTATGTTCTGCCTTTCTGAGCATATATTAAGATCCTATTCTTCGAGTTTTGTTTCAAAATGACAACATAATATAAATATATGCTTCCTTTACATTTTTGTACTTGTAATTATTGTTGTTCCCTGTTGTGTCATCTGTCTTAAACATGGGATCGTTGTGTCATCTGTCTTAAAAATGGGATCGTTGCCACTGCGCCGTGACATAACTTACAGACGCATTTAGATTTTCACTATAATCTATTATTGGGGTGTTCCGAATATTGTGGTCTGTAGGTCTTTATGTGCTGTGTTTAAGTTATTCAGTCCTGCTTTTTTATAAGGAGCATGTATTTAAATTTGCTTACCTGTAAGTATACGCACTTTCATATGCGGAATGTCTAACAATTTGTGGTCAATAAAATTTTGCTTTGATTTTATGCAATTATGTATTTCTCTTGATCGACATACTTTATTACTGTAATGAAAAGATGCGTGTGAATGACTGTATCATTAAGGAACTTAGAATTTTTGTATATTTCATTTCAGGTTTCGTATATGGCTCTTTATACGATTCGGAAAACATATTGATAAATGTAATTTCAATTAACAATACAGTACACTGAATTGAATAATATTTGCTGAAAGTCGTAAACAAAACAGGATTACTAGATCATGCGTCAGTTCATAGTCTGTACATACCTATCAGCTGGTTAAATTGTACAGATATCATTTGTATGCAAAATGTACATAGAACAAAAGTTTGAACTTGTAGCAAATCGTTTGTATGCAAATATATCTATACATAGAAGGAAGTTAGAACTTGTAGCCAATCGTTTATATACAAATATACCTATATATAGAACAAAAGGTAGAACTTGTTTGTATTCAAGTACATGGAAGAAAGGCAGAACTGTAGCACATGTCAAAAGTTCAAAGAAAGAAAGAACCGCGGTTGAATAACAGAAAAAAAAACACAACTGTTCATTATACACAAAATGGGTATTTCATCTGAATATTAAGAAAACCTTGAGCTAGACAATAGACCTAAATCTTTTTTCTTTTTTTCACCAAAGGACGTCCCGAACATTCATAAAGCAAGCTGGCCATATAAATAACATTTGGTTTTGACGAATTTTTCTGCCTGTCTGGTTTGAACATATTGTATTGTTACAATATAATACAACTGGATCGGGCACAAACTGTAATGCCTTAAGTGGTCCGTTCCCTACACCAATCTGTCAAAACCGCAAATGTTGCGAAACACTAATACTTAATTGATTTATCAGTCATACCTATGTATGTAACATCAACTCATTGCAAAAACTCATGGTCCTGAATTATTGTATGTGTTCAACAATGTCTAATTTGGCTTAATAATTTGTATTCACTCTGCTTACGCTCATTACATTGACGGTTATATAGATGGTTCCCGAATAACGTCATCAGCAGCCATATTTGAGGTATGCTGGCAGATTTACCATTGAGTTTATATGGTGTTTGGAAGTTGAAATAAATACATCGAATCTCAAGATACTGTTACGAAAAACATGCATACATAAACATAACGCAAATTAGTATTCCTGTTAGTATCTATATTTGTAATTTATAAGTTGATTTTGCTTCAGTGTGCCTTGTTCAATAAAATAGTCAATTTTGGTGGTCGCATATAAGAGAAACTACCAGTTTGCCCATAGTCCAGGTAAAATGGACTGACGGGCCGAATATCTGCTAGTGACCTTATCGGTGAAGCATGTATTGTTTTGAACGCAAGATGAAAGTTGTAAATGATGAAGCCTTAAATAGTGATGTATCCAGCCAACTGGTTGAATAGAGATTGAAAGGAGATTATCGCTAATTTCTCTTTTGTTGGACACAATTTTTGTGACAGAGAAAATGGTATAGCCTGATATAACACCAACATGCTCATAGAAAAGTAAATGGAATTAAATTAAACAAGCCCAGGTACTTTCCAAATGTGTTTATATTTGACGAGCCTAGAGGACGGCTCACTCCATCGTCCGCACGGGTCTCTAGATTTCATTTTTCTTGAGACCGGCTTATAACCGCCAGAGATTACATTCCAGGTTATAAAATACTGAAATCGCCGGACAGATTGGAAACTTTGCTTTCAGGTGGAACGTTGGTATTGGCTAGTTACCTACATTGGCCTATGGATGTTTTTGTGGATCCATTTCTGATGATTAGGAACTCTCATTTTGTAATCTTACCCTTAACAAGTCTCCAGAATTATTAACGAGAATTCCAAGATAATTTTCATCCAGCTCGTCCGTTTCAATGACGTCAACGTCTGCCAGGATGTCGTTGAAAAGCGTATTATTACATTTGTTATCTTCGGTCTAGTGCGCGTGTTATCATGTGCACATTTGCAGTGGTAGATTAGTAAATCTTGGTTTTGTTTTGCAAAGCCACGATCAACAATCTTGTTATATAGTTTTAATAATACTTGTACTGTTTGAGTGAGTTGATTTCTGTTCCAATGGCTTTCACATAAGGAACAATACCTTATAAAATTCGATTTGGTGGCTGTGACATTTTGTATACTGTACTATCACTAATTTTCGTAAAGTACCAATTTTCAGGGATTTCGTTGTTGACCCGGATCAGGAATTCAAAGACCTAACGAAAAATTAGACACATGCCGATGCCCTCCCACGCCCCGTTTTCTTACTGCGTTTCTTTCCTAAAAATAAAGTTATTAGTTAAATCAGAGTCATTTCAATGCATACGTGACTGTAAGGTATTGGCTACATTTAATTTTCACTCACTGCCTTGAATCAATATGTTGTAAGAAAGGAGATAGAGAAATGAGAAAACATATAAGGTATTCAAACACTAGTAATACTGAAAATGAAAGAAAGAATAATAAACGATACTAGTATGTGAAATCAGATCTAAAACTTATTATAATTGATTTTTTATTCCAGGGAAATTCTTTTGGAATTCTTAAAAATTTAAATCTTCGCGAAAGCATATTTCATTTTATCCATGCATGCTTAATTCCAACGTACAACGTGACTGTAAAATACTAGAACTATTGCTTGAATCACAATGACTAATAAATCACTATCTATATTTACTAATTACAGTAGAGTCTTCATTTACTAATCACAGCTGAGTCTTTAATTACTAATTATAGCGGAATCCATATTTACTAATTACATCTGAATTTATATTTACTAATTACAGCTGAGTCTATATTTACTAATTACAGCTGAGTCTTGAAGCTCACACTTCACTGAGTTTCAGACAAAAGCACTGAATCAACATCGTGTCAATCAAGTCTGCTGGTAGACATCAAAGATTGTCAGGCGAACAATCCTGAAATTGTTGAATTACATAAGTTCAACTTTCTCTAAGTCATGGATGATTAAGTCCTATCCTTCACACAGTTTCGAGTTAACCGAAATTGTCCATTCAGCATGAATCGGCTTGATTGATGTAAGCTTCTAATACAGTACATTGCTCTACACCGATGAAGCTACGTTTTCCTTTTTAGCATAAAAGTTGGGAAAACGTGATTTAACTTTTTCTTTGTCGTCTTTATTTATTGTAAAGTAAGGTGTTTGAAGTTAATTCGTACATGAGACAGACTCAAACAAAGAGGTGATTCCGTTGTTTTCAGTTTAGTTGGCATCTTTGTACTTTGATGTGCTCTGACAACATCAAATGCTGACGTTGCTGGCTAACTGCATTTAGCAAGAGAAAGCTGGAATCGTGTTTGATTCACACGTGAAATGATGCCATTATTCAAACGGACGGGGATCTATGTTAGCTTTTACCACTCTTTATTCTCTGTGCTGACACCATGGTGGTAGTCAAGTACGGATGGTGTAACTTTATGGACAGTGCTTACGGAAGGGATCTTACGCATGTACCTTAATAATCCATTAGCTGAGTGTTGTTGACTGCGTAATAAGTTGTTGTTGTTGTTGTTGTTGTGGGGCTTAACGCCATTTTCCAGCACACGATAGGCTATACATGGCGGCCAGTATTAATGGTGGAGGAAGAAACCGGTAAATCCGCGGAAAGAACCACCGACCCACGAGAAGCTACTGGCAAGCTTTCTCACATATCCACATTCGCCGAATTTTAGACTCGAACCCACACAGACAGAGGTGAGATGGCAGTGATCCGTAACGGAGAGCGCTTTAGACCACTCGGCCACTCGGGGCCCCGCGTAATAAGTATTATTGTGGCTAAAATGTTTAATGCTTACATTTTGATTCCTTTTGTGATTTTGGCGACATTGACTATAAAACCCATTTTTGTTGTCGGTTTCATACTTTACGCATGAAAGAATGACCGTCCGAACTACTGTATATATAGTCAGGGCTGACAAGTGGGGGGGGGGGACAACCGGGGATATATCCCCGGGGCCCGGGCCAGTAAGGGGGCCCGGGCCGAACAACACCTCTTAATTTTATAAAATAAATATTTTGTTTGAATAAGAACTAGGACAGGCCCGTGTGTTTCGTATCCCAGGGCCCGTGATCGCTCTCTACGGCCTCTCTACGGCCTGTTGACTGATTTGGTAGTTCACGTGTTTCTACTGAGAATTTTCAGGCCATATCGGATAAGGGTGACGGCGCGTGAGGTGGTTATCATTTTTTTTTAAAGCTTATTAAAATGCAGGCGTGAAAGCAAACATAGGCCACTTTATCAATACATCTTTTGTTCGCCTGTTATTGAAAAACATATCGTATGCTGGAGATGAGTTGAAATAAGGTCTAAGTCAGAAAGCTCTCTTTTCCACGATTCTGTTATTCCTGCTACCAACACACAACGTATTAAGTATTTCAGCTATATTTTGTATGATCTCTTCGCCGGCCTGGCTCTACCGCGGGCAATTTAATTCTGTTTTTATAAATTCTTTGATTCCAATCGGAGTGTGTAAATTGTACTGTGCAGCCCTTTTTTTTTTCATTTTTCATAATTGTTTATTTGTTACTAAAGCTGAATTTCCTGTACTATATTATCTGTTTAGCACCAAAGGCGCAGAAGCACATGCCTGTGAAGAACTGCAGGTTGAGTTCCCTCCAAACAAGTCAACCTAATATTGCCACTCGAGTGTCCCTGCACGTTGACCAGGCTTTCTGTCCTGAACTTCTGCATGTCTTTTAAACAGAGAGCATTTTGATGTTGCAGAAGGCACAGCGGTTATATTTTTCTGCTTAAAGTGGAACATGTCGTAGACCTTGAGCGCAGGCCTGCACTGATTAAAACATGCCACGTGCCTTGTACTAATGTTTTTATGCGATAAGCTACTCCTAGAGAGCTTTGACGATTTCCTGCTGTGTAGGCGCATAACTTCACCCCTCCCCCTCCCCAGCCGGTGGCGCAGAACACGCCCGAGCTGAGGCTGATGTTCAATACGACACACGGTCAAACATGCGAGATTGGTCCATTGGAGGTTTGGATGTTAAGCTCCTGGGAACTTTGCACAGTAATTGCATAGCAAAAAAGTCAGTATGTGCTTTGTGTAAAAAGGAGTGTCTGGAAAGTTCTTTTTGTGCTGCTTGAGTTAACGTTGCTGGGCCCTCTGTGCAGAATAGCGGAAGACTATGAATGTTCTTGCAGGGTTATACTTCTCCAGAAAGAAATTTCAGCCACGAAAGCCGACAAGAGTCTTACGTATTTCTACATTCTCGGCACTGTCAAATTTGAGTCTGTTGATAAATATTTTCAGAATTTGGCACGACATTGTACAGACCTGGTCGCAAATGATAACACGCTGCATCTACTTTCGGCCGCAAAGTTCTTGTGTCCATTATTTTTGGCCCTTCCAGAGAAAGAGGCTGTGGTAGGTTTGTGCGGGATATGGCCACCGTACCGACACCGTATTCGTTTTGCAATTCTGTGGTCGTAGTAAAGATAAGCGGAAAGCTGTTTCGAAATACCTCGATTAAATGAGTCGTCTTACCAGAACTTCGTCACCGTTAATTTAAGAAAGGTGGTGCGTGATGGAGGATAGTCGGCACTGGGCACCATTGGGTCTGGCACTTCAGTTAAGCTCTTCGTGCAAGTGCAGCACTCGTGTTGTGGCAGGTAGGCTGCGCTGTCATTAGGGGCTAACATTTTTTCTTTATAACATGCAATTTACCCCAAGGACAGTCTACACTTAGCACAGCATGCCATATTGGCAGTGGCAGTGTGGTTGGGAAATATGTTACACAACCGTTTAGTCTCTCCAGGTGTTCCTGCCTGATGTAAATAGTCTGCCGGCTATATTGGGAGAGCAAGAAAACCTGTATGCACATCACCAAGAATGCATGGAGGTGCGTAATCTGCGGCTGCAAGCTGTTGTTATACAAAATGACGTTTCCTAGGGGCACCTTGTCAAAACTAGTCAAAAGTGTCCAACTCGCCACGGATGATGCTCTCAACAGTTTGCGACTATTTGTGTAAATTTGCCGATCGTAATGAGACTCATTTTATTGTCTTCCGAAAGCCAAACTTTGGTTTATTCCTTGTACGAATGATGGCCTCGACATCCTCAAGGTGAGTGTACATGCCCGTCTTGACCATAAACAGCAGTGAAGCAATGGGAGCCCAACCATGGTCTCTGCGAACATCGTCGTTTCCATTTTGTTTACTAAAGTGTCGAGCAAGCCATATGGGAAATAATTTGATAACAGCCGTGGTCGAAGGCCTCAAGAGCACAGCTGTGAAAATCCTACGCTCTCTTGACTATAAGGTCCGTTAATAGCCACTTGTGTCACTGCACTGAACGGGTGGCGAAAACTCTTCAAAGTATGGTGCACATCCCTCTAGTACCAAAAAGATTTCTGGGTAGCAAGCGGCCATATCATGGATCACTACCCCAGATACACTTTAGCTTTCTGGGAAGTTCCAGAGACCACCAAGTCCAAACTCTGCGCATGCCGGCTGGATGTCATTCAGCATAGTCGTTTCTTTCTCAGACGAGGCCAGCTGCAGCAGAGGTCTCGCGAAAGATTTTTTTATCCAGTTCTTCAGCTAAATTACATAGGTAGATATCTTATGAATGATTCAAGATCTACATGAAGCAATATAGTAATTCTATACACGTGAAAGTGCATCTGCAATCAGGTTATTAACATTATACTGATGTCAATCGTATATTCTTGCAACATCAAACTTCATCACAACAATCTCATAGATTTTTTTTTTTAAATTTTTTTTTACGAAAGTGTGGGGGTTGTGATCACTTAATACAAAACTCGGAGAAGGAGCTGAACCAATATAGATTTCAAAGTGTTGCAAAGTCTGTATCGATGTAAAACATTCCTTCTCGATTGTGGATTACTTTTTCTGGTACTAGTTTAATGTTTTAGACACACTGGACGATCCACAATCATTTTTGTCTTCATGAATAAATACTCCACCAACCACTATATCACTTGCATCAAAATACATTTTAAATGATTGGCTGTAATTTGGAGCTATAATAAATGGCGCACCTCTCAGTATGGCCTTTCCTTTACCAAAAGCGTCCTGACATTTGTCAGACCAATGAAGCTAGAATTTCTTACTGGCCAAATCTGTCAGGGATTCCGCAATTATAAAAAATATAGCAAACATTCCGATAATATCCAACCATACCAAAAATTTACTTAACCGATTCTTGGGAGGGGGGTTATTCCTATAGATTTATGTAACTCTTATATGTGTCCAGTTATCGTTATTCAGGTTTTCCTTTATTTGTAAACATATTGTACACTTCTTTTAAGTAAACCGATCTCACTATGTACAAACAAATCCCTAGAATGTGCCAATGAGTTACATATTCGCTCCCTGACTTTCTTTTATGAATGTACACAGTCGTCAGCAAAATAGGTTTCACTATATATATATATATATATATATATATATATATATATATATATATATATATATATATATATATATATATATATATATATATATATATTTCCATTTAATCTGTAGTGAATGGCACATGGTAAAGCCTTTCCGTTTACTCTGTAGTGAATGGTAAAGCCTTCCCATTTAATCATTAGTGAATGGTATGTAGTGAATGGTAAAGCCGTTCCATTTAATCTGTAGTGAATGGTAAAGCCTTTCCATCTAATCTGTAGTGAATGGTAAATCCTTTCCATTTAATCTGTAGGTAAAGCCTTTCCATTTATTCTGTAGTGAATGGTAAAGCCTTTCCATTTAATCTGTAGTGAATAGTAAAGCCTATCCATCTAATCTGTAGTGAATGGTAAAGCCTTTCCTTTTAATCTGTAGTGAATGGTAAAACCTTTCAATTTAATCTGTAGTGAATGGTAAAACATTTCCATTTAATTTATAATGAATGGTAAAACCTTTCCATTTAATCTGTAGCGAATGGTAAAGCCGTTTCATTTAATCTGTAGTCAATGGTATGTAGTGAATGGTAATACCTTTCCATTTAATCTGTAGTGAATGGTAAAGCAGTTCCATTTAATCTGTAGTGAATGGTAAAGCCTTTCCATCTAATCTGTAGTGAATGGTTAAACCTTTCCATTGAATTTATAGTGAATGGTAAAGCATTTCAATTTAATCTGTAG
Organism: Megalonaias nervosa; assembly: GCA_016617855.1. Classification (NCBI taxonomy): domain Eukaryota; kingdom Metazoa; phylum Mollusca; class Bivalvia; order Unionida; family Unionidae; genus Megalonaias; species Megalonaias nervosa. The sequence goes on along the minus strand of JAECUM010022307.1, from coordinate 27,793 downwards.
TAATGGTAAAGCCTATCCATCTAATCTGTAGTGAATGGTAAAGCCTTTCCATTTAATCTGTAGTGAATGGTAAAACCTTTCAATTTAATCTGTAGTGAATGGTAAAGCCTTTCCATTTAATCTGAAGTGAATGGTAAAGCATTCCCATTTAATCTGTATTGAATGGTAAAGCCTTTCCATTTAATCTGTAGTGAATGGTGAAACCTTTCAATTTAATCTGTTGTGAATGGTAAAACATTTCAATTTAATCTGTAGTGAATGGTAAAGCCATTTCATTTAATCTGTACTAAATGGTATATAGTGAATGGTAAAGCTTTTCCATTCAATCTGTAGTGAATGGTATGTAGTGAATGGTAAAGCCTTTCCATTTAATCTGCAGTGAATGGTAAAGCCGTTCCATTTAATCTGTAGTGAATGGTATGTAGTGAATGGAAAAGCCTTTCCAGTTCATCTGTAGTGAATGGTAAAGCGTATCCATTTAATCTGTATTGAATGATAAATCCTTTTCATTTAATGTGTAGTGAAGGGTAAAGACTTTCCATTTAATCTGTAGTGAATGTTATGTAGTGAATAGTAAAGCCTTTCCATTTAACCTGTAGTGAATGGTAAAGCCTTTTTCATTTAATCTGTAGTGAATGGTAAAGCCTTTACAAATAATCAGGACTAACTGTAAATTCCCCTATGAAGACTTTTCATTTAATGTGTTGAGAATGTATAAGCCCTGCATGAACACTTTTCATTTAATATGTAGATAATGTAATACCTCTTCGCGAACATGATTTATTTCATTTGAATGAAACCCTGCGTGAACACTTTTTGTCTAGTCTGTAGTGAATGTACAAACAGTTCACGAACACTTTTCATTTAATCCTGAGTGAATTAAAAACCCCCATGAAGACTTTTCATTTAGTCTGTAGTGAATGTAAAAACTCATATAGAGATTTTTCATTCAGTCTGTACAGAATGTAAAAACAGTGCATGAACACTTTTCATTTAATATGTAGTGAATGTAAAACCCACTCTGAAGACTTTTCATTTAATCTATAATGAATGCAAACTCATACTGGAAACCTTTTCATTTAATCTATAGTGAATGTAAACTCATGCGGGAAACCATTTTAATTAATCTGGCATATTCCATTAATGACGGACACACGTTATCTATATAAAAAGCTTAAAATAAAATACATGCGCATACACAGACCATATATATATATATATATATATATATATATATATATATATATATATATATATATGCCAGTGTTCATTCTAAAAGTGCCAGTCAACCTATATATTGTTCAGGAAGGTTTACTAGACTATAAAGAAAACCAAAACCTTAAAAATCTCAGGTATTGGATGGACTGAGTTGAATGTAAATTGAATTTTGAAACTGAAAATATGTCCAATTAATATAAAACCTGATTTATACTAATGTGTTATGAAAAATAGTACTTACAATCATGTTATGAAAGAATGTCTCTCTTTGGACAGGCACAGTATTTCAGTTTCAACATGGACTACATTACCTGGGAAGTCATGCGTATTCTCTGTGTAGCACCTACCTTATTCTTGATGTGTGGGGTATTTATTTGCTCTAGACTACATCAAAGCGAGGATTGGCAAATGGGGGTCAAAAGTAATAGTTTCTGTTGATAAGATGTGATTCATAAGCGTAAGCCACAATAATGGACCAAAGATTTACATTGATATCCCTCTTTTACCGAGTCCTATTTATTTGACTGCTATCTGAGTTAAACACAATATCTCAACTAATCACCACACATACACACATGGGATGAATGACTTCATACTTGTAAGGTTTCATCATGCGACAGTAAATTCTTAACTGATATGGGAATCATTGAAAGTAGGGACGATTTCGATACGAGTTGAGGATATTATATTTATCATGTTTCTTGTTAATGTTTGGTGCTATATTATGGCACTGTCGATAAGAACAAACCAAATAGGAATTCAAAATAAATAAAAGGGGGTAAGTGTGGCCTATATTACATGTTCTACTGGTCATGCTAATTTAAACATCCTACTGACCATACTAATTAAAACGTTTATAATTTTTCTCGCGCATTAATTTCATATAGACCGGTGTTATGATTGATATACGCGTCAAAACAAACTTGCTTAGCTTCGTTTAGTTTGGCACGTGTGAACTGAGAACTCTGTTTCTAAATCGTGTTTGTACTTACAAACAAATGTACAAAAAATGGATATCTATTCAGTACATGAAAGCAAAATCATAAAATCTTATTCGGCTTAAATAATTATGGATACAAATACAATACGCATACAACGACAGTGCATCTAGAACCAAAAGAACTATTTCTGCGTAAATGAATGATCAACTAAACTGTTATTTTAGTGAGTGTCGACAATACAAATGTATTTGTTTTAGCAACAGCGAGGTGTTTGCTGTAAAGCATTTGCCAGGTAGTGCATAGAAAGATTGGGTAATTGATTGTTATATAATGTACATCAATATTTACAAAAAAATACAGAGCAACAAGTTGTTTTCCAGCACGTGTTATTTTATTTACAATACTAGTTGCACAGGTCAATAGACGCACATCAGCAGATTTTATGTTGGATGTTCCGTCTGGTATAAAATTTGTATTTTAGTCAATTCATAAGATGGGAATTGAAGTATGTGGACTGATCACAGACCACACTTTTAATCACACATCTATCAAGCTATTTAATAAATCTTTTTTCAGTCACCCTTTATTAGAAATGTCTCACTGAATCTATCACCTACCAGCTTTCAGACCATCGGCTGTTGCACTCGCCCCCACACCATGAATGACTTTTATATTGTACGGCTGTTGCACTCCCACCAGGAATGCTTTTAACATTGTACGGTTGCTGTACTCACACCAAGAATGCTTTTAACACTGTACGGTTGCTGTACTCCCACAAAGAATGCTTTTAACATTGTATGGTTGCTGTATTCACACCAAGAATGCTTTTAACAGTGTACGGTTGCTGTACTTCCACAAAGAATGCGTTTAACATTGAACGGCTGTTCTGCGTCGTCGCCAATAACGTCAGAAAATAATAACAAAAGCTGGCGAAGAACTTTTTTGCCTAGACAAAATGTACCGCTCGTTCTAAAACTCACAATTATCTAAAGGAAAAGGTACGAACAATGTTAAATTTTTATTCCGTCCTTTTTATAAACATGTGGAACATTATCAAATTTACATAATGCCTTTTGTTGCAAATTGTTGTATGTTCGTAAAACCGGTGGTCGTTTCGTCTGCATGTTAGAGAATATAGTAAGCATAAAACACTATTTATTTTATACAATATTTTAAAAGACAAATTAATAATTATTCCGTCCGTTATGGTGACAAGACTGCTAATTAATGATTCATTCATATAATAATTTTGGCACCTAACTACCTCGTGTGTTTAACTTTGCACTAAACTTTCATAAGCGCATGAAAGTTTGCTAAAACCTCTATCCCTTTCGACTGCCATTTACATCTGTTTTTGACTTTATAAAAAAAAATAAAAATAAAACAACAAAGACCCCCCCCCCCCACCAAACAAACAAACTCTTCTTCAATGATGCCTTTGTAAAATTTAAAGAAATTTCCAGAATGACCATTCTGAATTTTGCATTGGAAGTACAGATTTTCAATACCAAAACACTTGGTGGTGTTTGCCGGACTGTATTTTATAACCAAGGATCTATAGAAATGTTTAACTTGTGGAGATCGTAAATTTCATTGCATCGCTTTGTTTCAGCCAATAATACTCGTCACATCACTCATACTGTCGGTGTCGAAAGTGTTACTCGTCACATCACTCATACTGTTGGTGTCGAAAGTGTTACTCGTCACATCACTCATACTGTCAGTGTCGAAAGTGTTACTCGTCACATCACTCATGCTGTCGGTGTCGAAAGTGTTACTCGTCACATCATTCATATTGTCAGTGTCGAAAGTGTTACTCGTCATATCATTCGCATTGTCGGTGTCTAAAGTATTTAAATCATGTGGGTGATGTCTCCAAAGTCAGAAACTGTGCCTAAATCAAAGTAGACAATGGTATGCGACAAGAATAACCAATCAGAAACTAAGACAGTGAGGTGACACGTACAAAATTACCTGGAGTAACTATGAGTATTGACGTTACCGATTCTGCATGTCATAGATTTCCATGGAATCCTACTTACGAAATAAAGACTGGCAAACATCATTTAGTGTTTGGAGCCTGAAAAATTGAACTTTTCATTAAGTAGATGGGTCTGACGTCACCAGTGTGTAAAGTGACATCGAGCACCCAAACTAATTTTGTTTTTACTGTGTCCGTTTTTGACGGTAATTCTTTCAAAGCCCTTCAAGTACAGAATATGGTATTTGTTTCCGGTTCTCTGTCCAAATTCACAACGTTGATAGAGACGGTTACAGCTGGAGACCATCCTCAAACACAGCAAACATTAAAAAATAATTGAAATAATTATTGTTCCCAGGTTGATGTCGATATTTGTTTTATGAGTTCATTTAAAATTCATTTTATCCTGCAATCAACATATATAAAGATCGATTTTTTTTCTTGTCTCATTTAATCACTATCAACTTGAACATTCAAGGGAACAATTATATTTTCGATTTAAAGCGTTAGAAATAATATTTATTTTTGTTTTAAATCAATAGGTTTCCTCTTTCGTTACTTTTATTGCTGGCGGCCTCCTGACACCAGCTAGATGGATGAATCAGGATTTTCCACATTCAGAGCTTTAATTGCCTTGTTTTCTTGGAAACAACTTAACTAATTTCACATTGTGCCTTGCTGTTTTCCCGCAATCATACACCCAAATGTATTCTATGGAACTTGTTGCTTAAAATATTTATACATTTATGATTAAAATTATATTCACTACTTGTTGACGAGTAAGTAAAGTTTTATCTTCGTTTGTTTGTCTGATTGTTTAAAGCCACAGTCGGTAATATACTTGCAGTTCTCCTAATATTAACCATACTCCAGTCACTACTAAGATAAGGTTAGATTTACACTAATGTTTGAAACATGTGAACAATATTATTATAGGTGCTTCAAAGTGATAATATACATAAAGAGTTTTATCTATTTTTTTTTTGTTCCAGCATAGACAGTACAAATACCCCCCCCCCCATACTGCTGACGTTTTCTTACGTGTTAAGATTGTCGTCGTTTACTCAAATTATATACATAAACAAACACGAAAAAAAAAAGAAAAAGAAATTGTCCAATTCATTTTTTGGTAAAATAAACTTGTATCGTGTGTCATTCGCAATGCTACGTACTGATGGCAACAGTCTTTACCCTATTGAAACCTGACTGATGTCTACCGTCTTGGCCCTACTTAAACCTGACTGATGGCTACCGTCTTGGCCCTATTGAAACCTGACTGATGGCTGCCGTCTTGGCCCTACTGAAACCTGACTGATGTCTATCGTCTTGACCCTATTGAAACCTGACTGATGGCTGCCGTCTTAGCCCTACTGAAACCTGACTGATGTCTACCGTCTGGGCCCTACAGAAACCTGACTGATGTCTACCGTCTTTGCCCTATTGAAACCTGACTGATGGCTACCGTCTTGGCCCTACTGAAACCTGACTGATGTCTACTGTCTTGGCCCAATTGAAACCTGACTGATGTCTACTGTCTTGGCCCTATTAAAATGGCCATATTGAAACAATTCACAACATTCTTACTTTTGAAAGCAAACGCCGGTCTTCAACATTTGATTAATCAAAATGTCTTTAATAAGTACGTCTTTTTGAAGGTCTACAGGCAGATTATTTGTCTATCTGAAGAAATATATTTTAGTCTTAGACAAGTTCTATGTATTCCAGAGCCATATTTTATTCTCTGTTAGACAATTTTTTAGTCTTTCTGAAAACATATTTTATTCTTTGTTAGACATATTCTTAACCTTTCTGAATACATATATTTTATCCTTTGTAGACAAATTCTTAATCTCTCTGAAGACATATTTTATTCGATGCATGCAAAATTCTTAAAGTTTATGAAGACATATACTTACTTAATTCTTTTTTTAGAAAAATGATCTTAGTTTTCGTAAAGGTGGGTTGCTTTGTTACTTGGTGAGCAAAACAGGATGGGAAGATAATGTGTTTCATAAAAAAGGATCATACATCTTCACAAGCATCTTCATTTCTAAGATTTATATTTCAAGTAATTTATCTCCTACTGCATAATTAAAGCAATAGCTGCTATTGAGTCATTGTCCTTATAGGAAGTAATGTCAGCATCAATATGTTGGTTATCACAATAGTTGCCTCTATTGGTTTTCATAATCAGACTTGCCAAGGCAAATGTATGACGACTACCACCCACATAAAAGAAGGCAAGAACCACCATTCATCAATTAAAGGGAATGTTTATATGAATATATAAAAAAATTAAAACACCAGAAATGAATGGTTGATGAAGAATGATTTAATTGTTATTCTTAAATATATCTGCCACCAATGTATATATGTGTTAAACGAGCTGAATAAATAACTTAAAAGCAGAAAGGCTCCATGTCTTCAATAACTTAGCAATCAAGAGAGAAGTACAATTTCCATGACGGAACTATATTTGGCCAGATATATTGTTGCAGTATGAGCGACAATATAATTTGTTGAATTCGATAAAGGAACACTATTGTTCTTAATTTTGGTGTAAGCTACAAAGTAAAATTTAAATATAATGCTTAACCTTTAAGGGTACTTGAAAGATTCAAAGCACACAACTGTCGTGGGATATAAAAGATTTATTGTAAAGTTTATTCATCAAAGGACTTGTTGTAATTAATAACGTAATTTTCATTAATAGTCCCTTATAAAAAGAAATTCATTGCATCATGTATGACACCCTTACAAGCGGCCCCCTTTACAAATTTGGCAAAAGTTACAATTTTATTTCTTATTCTGTTGCACATATATTCATATATAAATAAACACAATGAAAAATTACTATAATATCGGATAAAATAACAATGGAAAGATAGTATAATGTCTGACAAGATCACAATGAAAAATAATATAATATCGGACAAAATAACAATGAAAAGACAGCACAATATCTGACAAAATCACAGTGAAAATTACTGTTATATTGGACAAAATTGCAATGAAAAGATAGTATAATCTCGGACAAAATCACAATACAAAATGCTATAATATCGGACAAAATAAGAACGAAAAAGCGATAATATCGGACAAAATAACAAAGAAAAGATAGCATAATATCGGATAATGTAGAACATTTTTAAATATTTAATTTCGTCATCATGTCGTGTTGTATTTACTTGCACTCAACAGATTGCACTTCGATTTGATGCACGTTTGATATAAATAACGTTTTATTGACAGATTTCATTGAAGAATGATAAACGTTAAAATTTATCACACTCAAATATTGACCGTCTGCCAAGGAATCAAACTTTATTTCCTGACCTGAAATATAGCAGATGAAAAATTCCTCAATACATTACATTTAATGGATTGTCTAAAGTGGAAAGTCGCAGTTTGTTTGTATTTATAAAAGACGACGAATGTGGAGTTGTCATTTTTATTTCGAGCATAAATTAGTTATAGCAAAATCTGCACCCACACTAAACATTTCCTTGACTATGAATATCAATAATAGTTTAATAGGTCACAACATATTTTTGTTTATTTCTTACTCCGAAAATCATAATTATTGTGAGCCTTAATTTTTCCTTCTGGAATTATTTCAGTCATATCACTGTAAATCCTTATCATTAAATCTTAAGATTTATGGTCTCGAATTTAATTCTCACACGATAATAAAATTAGGACATGGAAATGGTGATGTTCTGCTGTTATTGATTTATTACATTATGATAACTTTGCAGGAAATAATGAATAAAATTAAGGATCACTTTAAAGGAAATAATGTACAATGTTAATGAGCACTTTACAGGAAATAATGTACAAACAAGTCACAATGAAATATACCTTAATTAAATATTCTCTAAGCTGTATGCTAGTATTATTTGTATTATATATATATATATATATATATATATATATATATATATATATATATATATATATATATATATATATATATATATATATATATATATCAGCAGAAATGGGAGATTCTCTGGAGACCAATGACATCCCCTGGACAACGGCAATTAACATTATTGCCGCCATATTGAAGGCATCATCCGCTGAGGGCAAGAGGAATTAAACATTGCTCTAAATGTTGGATGGAGTGGTTGGGATAAGATAATGTTAAAATGTCTTTGCGATTACCATCGTGGCAAGATCTGGAGACGAAGGGGAACTTAATATTGGTCGAAAGCTTTGACATTATGGAACGGGTTTTGGCATAATGAAAACGCTAATGTTAAACATATTCATGAGACTAGCGTTGTGGGACAATACATGGACTAAGGGAATTTAACATTGATATTATTGACCAATACCCTTCCTCACTGACCATCACTCACACCTACTTGCCAAGACACTGCCTCACTAACCAGCACCCACATCTACTCATCACACTAACCAATACTCAGTATTACAGACCAGAATCCATATGTATTTACACCTACTGACCAGCACCCACCTCTGCTCATTAACACTCACTCCTTCTGACAAACACGCATTGTTGAAAGGGACGTAAAGTAGAAGGTGGAATAAGGAACAGCAACTTAAGAACAAAAAACAATTACAACCCTAAAATACTAAACCAAAGTTAGCGTGTGTGTGTGTGTGTGTGTGTGTGTGTGTGTGTTGGGGGGTTGCTTTGAGAAGAATAAAGAAGGGAAGGAACTCTGGCACATTTACGCACAATGATACCACAACTTACTCACACTTATTCTATCATGCATTAAAAGAACGGAGAGTGGAGAGGGTTTCAGTTTTAATTGGAGATAATCAGAGACAAAATACAAACACTCGTAAAGCATATTGATATTAAAGTTGGCAATAACTGAGTATAATCTCTGTTTCTTGAGATCTCGGAAACACAGAGATGAGCATTGGGGAATAAAGAAAAGATTGTTTTACTTAGGCTAGATCTCTTCACATTTCTTTTGAAGCTTTTTCTGACCATCCGTCCATTACACCAACACTCTTCTGAGGTACCTTTGCCTTTACACGTTGACTTCTATAGGTCTTTGTCTTCGATGTGTGTGATCGTCTACGTTAACTTCACATATATCAGGTGTTCCGGATCGTCTACGTTAACTTCACATATATCAGGTGTTCCGGATCAAACTACCAAGAAGAAATAGTGGTTGAGGATTCCACGACAGCTCATATCTTCGTTTGACCTGAGAATGGACAACATGATTTACGAACGTGTGACTTTATATGGACTGGTCCCGAAACGGGACTGAATTTGAGTCTCCATCAATAGGAACGTGTGTGACATAATTCGGCTATGGTGTGTGTTGTATTCACCAATCAGAACGCATAAGGCACGTGTACATTTGTATTCGGTGGCAAAGATGGGGGGGGGGGATACGGAATGATACATTTCATCAGTGTGTGTGTGTGTGTGTGTGTGAAATGGATTTTTAACGTAGCTTTAACAGTTTTTCAGTCATATCGCTACGATGTCTGCATTGTGGCAGTTTATAGTGATGTCTAGCACTGGGGCATCATGCCGCAGACATGTAGCATGATGTCCCACCCAGTCACATTATTATGACACCAGGCCGACCAGTCCTAACACTAACCTCTTAATGCTGAGCGCCATGCGAGGCAGCTGTTAGTACAATTTTTGTAAGTCATCGATATAATAATAATAATAATAATAATAGCCAATATGTAATAATATATATATATATATATATACCATATATATATATATATAATAACCATATATATATATATATATATATAGATATATATATATATATATATATATATACATATATATATATATATAAAGAATACAAATCATATGGCGAATAATAGTCCTTCAAACGCACTGGATCTAGCAAGGGATCACGTTGGTTAGGGATTGATTAAGATAACTGCAATAAACTGACAACGAACAGTGCTAAACTAGTATCTAATTAGCCTGAGCGCTGTTGACTCTTAATGAGTCTTTTTCAAAGGCAAATACAAAACCTAGACAAGACAAACAAATAAAACAGACAAACCGTTGCGTTTGCAAAACTTTACATGGCTGTTTCTACAGGAATTAAATCATTAAATTTATTATGTTTCAACTAGTTTATTTCAACTTGTTGCGGATGCCTGAAAATATCTTTATTGACCTAGAAATCGACGAGAGATAACGACATCTGTTGTTTTATGTTCATTTTAAGTAGGCGCAATTTATATCCCGGATATTTCATTGTCATAGTAGTAATTATAGGCTATTAAGCAGATTTAGAGAATTATTTAAAAGAAAATGTCTCGGCTGCAAAAAATAAATAATTTCATTTGTGCATGACTGTACAAGAAGAAAAACATCGGAACGTATACACTAACACGACAAAAAATACAGAACTGAAAGGGTGTTAGATCACACCAAAGGTAGATCGTGCCATACGAGGTTGATAATCTAAAGAATACAAATCATATGGCGAATAACAGTCCTTTCAAATGCACTGGATCCAGCAAGGGATCACATTGGTCAGGGATTGATTAAGATAACTGCAATAAACTGACAACGAACAGTGCAAAACTAGTATCTAACTAGCCTGAGCACTTTCGACTCTTAATGAGTCTTTTTCAAAGGCAAATACAAAACATAGACAAGACTAACAAGTAAAACACAAAAACCGTTGCGTTTGGAAAACTTTACATGGATGTTTCTACAGGAATTAAACCTTTAAATTTATTATGTTTCAACTAGTTTATTTCAACTTGTTGCGGATGCTTGAAAATATCTTTATTGACCTAGAAATCGACGAGCGATAACGACATCTGTTGTTTTATGCTCATTTTAAGTAGGCGCAATTTATATGCCGGATATTTCATTGTCATAGTAGTAATTATAGGCTATTAAGCAGATTTAGAGAATTATTTAAAAGAAAATGTCTCGGCTGCAAAAAATAAATAATTTCATTTGTGCATGACTGTACAAGAAGAAAAACATCGGAACGTATACACTAACACGACAAAAAATACAGAACTGAAAGGGTGTTAGATCACACCAAAGGTAGATCGTGCCATACGAGGTTGATAATCTAAAGAATACAAATCATATGGCGAATAACAGTCCTTTCAAATGCACTGGATCCAGCAAGGGATCACATTGGTCAGGGATTGATTAAGATAACTGCAATAAACTGACAACGAACAGTGCAAAACTAGTATCTAACTAGCCTGAGCACTTTCGACTCTTAATGAGTCTTTTTCAAAGGCAAATACAAAACATAGACAAGACTAACAAGTAAAACACAAAAACCGTTGCGTTTGGAAAACTTTACATGGATGTTTCTACAGGAATTAAACCTTTAAATTTATTATGTTTCAACTAGTTTATTTCAACTTGTTGCGGATGCTTGAAAATATCTTTATTGACCTAGAAATCGACGAGCGATAACGACATCTGTTGTTTTATGCTCATTTTAAGTAGGCGCAATTTATATGCCGGATATTTCATTGTCATAGTCATTCCTTCTTGTACAGCCATGCACAAATGAAATTATTTATTTTTTGCAGCGACACATTTTCTTTTAAATAATTCTCTAAATTTGCTTAATAATAAAGATTGCATTTTCCGGCGTGAGGTCAAACACTACCGATACATAAAAAATGAAATCAAGCACTGCCGACAGACCCAGATGAAATCAAACACTGCCGACCGACACATATTTTAAATCAAACACTGCCGATGCATACATATGAAATCAAACGCTGCCGACAGACCCAGATGAAATCAAACACTGCCGACAGACACAGATTAAATTAAACACTGCAGATACATACAGATGAAATCAAACACTGGCGATAGACACCGATGAAATCAAACACTGCCGACAGACATAAATGAAATCAAACGTTGCCGATAGACACGGATGAAATCAAACACTGCCGATAGACACAGATGAAATCAAACACTGCCGACAAACATAAAATGAAATCAAACACTGCCGATAGACACAGATTAAATTAAACACTGTCGATAGACACAGATGAAATCAAATACTGCCTATAGACACAGATGAAATAAAACACTGCCAGTGGGCAGAGATGAAATACTATTTGGCAGTAATCCTATTTATTTTCTTGATTTGAAATTGCAAAGAACTAGAGAAACCGCGGTAACTAAGTTGGTAGAACTTCGGACACGTAATACAGAGCTAGCGGGTTTAATACCCATCCAGGCAAACCCGGATCTGCAGCCACAGTGTGTCCTTGTAATTAGGTCTCATGTACAGCCACAGTGTGTCCTTGTGATCAGCTCTCATATACAGCCACAGTGTGCCCTTGTGATCAGCTCTCATATTCAGCCACAGTGTGTCCTTGTGATCAGCTCTCATATACAGCCACAGTGTGTCCTTGTGATCAGCTCTCATATTCAGCCACAGTGTGTCCTTGTGATCAGCTCTCATATTCAGCCACAGTGTGTCCTTGTGATGAGCTCTCATATAAAGCCACTGCGTGTCCTTGTGATGAGCTCTCATATACATCCACAGTGTGTCCTTGTGACAGGTTCTTAGCTCTCACATCTAGCCAGTAATGTGCTAGAAGCGCCGTTTACCCCCCACCCCACCCCCGCCACAAAAAAGCTAAACAAGAAAAGCAAACAAACACCCCCAAAAAAAATTACACAAAGGACAAAATCACTTAAAAACCGACGATATTAGATAATACTCAAGTTATGTGTATTTTTGCACGGTAAGAGTGCAGAAATTTTACTTAGACATGGGATAAAGTCAAAATGGATAGCGATGTGTGAATTTATCATGCATCACATTTGCTTGTATAGTTTGGAGCACGATGTCCATATTACCATAAAGTACGATGCTACACAGTGTAGACAAAGAAGATATTGAGCACATGGCTACTCAGCGTGGACAGAGGTTATTGAGTGCGGGCTACACAGTGTTGAAAGAGAGTATAGAGTACGAGCTGGACAGCGTGATTAGAGAGGATATAGAGTACGAGCTAGATAGTTGTGGTTAGTGAGGATATAGAATACGAGACTACACAGAGTGGTTACAGAGAATATAGAGTACGAGCTAGACAGTGTTGATAGAGAGGATATAGAGTACGAGCTAGACAGTGTAGATAGAGGGGATATAGAGTACCAGCTAGATAGTGTGGTTACAGAGGATATAAAGTACGAGACTACACAGAGCTGTTAGAGAGGATAGTTGTGGTTAGTGAGGATATAGAATACGAGACTACACAGAGTAGTTACAGAGAATATAGATTACGAGCTAGACAGTGTTGATAGAGAGGATATAGAGTACGAGCTAGACAGTGTTGATCGAGAGGATATAGAGTACGAGCTAGACAGTTGTGGTTAGAGAGGATATAGAGTACAAGCTAGACAGTGTTTGGTTTGAGAGAATATTTGCTTCACACTAGTGAATAATGAATATATCTCATCAAATGGATGCAAAAAATTAAGTATTTTCACCCACGAGATGGAATATATCCGTTATTCGATCGAATCAATCAAATTTTCTGTTTGCTTTATGCTGAAAAATATTGGCTACACAAACGTACAACAAAGTGATAGAAGATTTCTTGCTGTATCACTCGCGCTAATGTCAGCAGTTTATCGCTTATGTTTGTTGTGTTTTGTGTATATGAAGAAAAAAATATAATCAGTACCACAATTGTCCTTCCTAATTCAAGGCAAAACAGCACACTAAAAAATGAAGAAAAATGAACATGGACATTGTTGGATTTAACCTTGGTTTGTTTGCATGCCAAGCAGCCATTCTTACCAATTCACCACGCCCGTGTCTAAAATAGCACAGATTTCTTGGTTGTGATGTTATCGACGTGGCAGTTAAAACATTGATTGTATTTCACTCCAGTCAATTATCACATTTATCTCATTTGGAAAATCTATTAATCGGGCCTAGCGTGAAATAAAATTAGATATCCATAGGACTGATATACAATATGAGGATAAACATTGAGGATAATCAGGTGTCCATATTATTGATATACAATAAGCAATGCGGTGTGGATAATCAGGTGTCCATATTATTGATATACAATAGGCAATGCGGTGTGGATAATCAGGTGTCCATATTATTGATATACAATAGGCAATGCGGTGTGGATAATCAGGTGTCCATATTATTGATATACAATAGGCAATGCGGTGTGGATAATCAGGTGTCCATATTATTGATATACAATAGGCAATGCGGTGTGGATAATCAGGTGTCCATATTATTGATATACAATAGGCAATGCGGTGTGGATAATCAGGTGTCCATATTATTGATATACAATAGGCAATGCGGTGTGGATAATCAGGTGTCCATATTATTGATATACAATAGGCAATGCGGTGTGGATAATCAGGTGTCCATATTATTGATATACAATAGGCAATGCGGTGAGGATAATCAGGTGTCCATATTACTGATATACAATAGGCAATGCGGTGTGGATAATCAGGTGTCCATATTATTGATATATAATATGATGTTATATAGTGTGGATAATCAAGTGTCCATACTATTGATATACAATACGAAGCTAATACAGTGTTGACAATCAGGCATAACAATTATTGATATACAATTTGAGAATACACAGCGGGGATAATAAAAATCTTTCTAACATTTAAATAATTAAAGTTGTTTTAATAAATTGAATTTTACCAAAAATATGAATAGGTGCATTTCGTGAAATCATGACAAAATAGCAGCATGTAATAACCTGACTTATGCAACGATTTTCCCCAAAGTTGCATTTGTAATGTTCATATGAGACCCCTATTACGTAATGAATATAATATGGGCTGTATATTTTCCTGCAACCGTCGGTATTGCCACACGAGATTTTATCCTTTTTGTTGGACGTTATCAATACACATATGTTTAATTGCACGGTTGCCTACCACGGTATCGGTGATAAATTTTTATATCTCATTTTGTGATGACTATTCATGTAGTTGTAATCGTAGTACATACGTAGTGAGAACAGGAGCTTTTAGAATTCTAACAAACAGTGTTATAGACCAGAAGTTACAGAATCGGAAAAACCATTTGATGTCTATTTTAATATCCTTTGCTTGTGAATTAAAAATTTACTTTGTCAGTCTTTTGATCTGTTTAGAATAAAGTGTTTTCTTTATTTAATATGATGTCTGTCAGACCATCTATATAAAGGGGGCAACAAAGCCATACATACACATTAATCATGTATTTTAACTGGCTTCCTTTGATGCAAGAAAGCCATGCCCATCATCATGCCGACTGCTTTTTATAATTGTCTACTATTCAGCGTCGACCAGACGTCAAATGCATTATTGCCATTAAAAATGGACAATATGCTGGTATAAAATTCCGTAAATGTCGACTAGTAAAGATTTTGTTACAATGCTCTTTCAAGAGAAAATATGGAATTGTATTCAATGAGAGAAACATAACAGTGAATAAAGAATAAGTGCGTTTTGTTCCGTATCTCGTTCCTGGACTATTGTAGACCTTTCATATGTTTAAGAAATTCCAAACCTAGCAAAGCAACATATATAAAAGGTCGATAATTTCAATACTTTTAGCAGCCTAATATTTTCATTAGTATTTAGTCAGTAACTTCCATGTTTCATGAATAATGAATTCAGTAACTTCATACTTTCTTGAAACTTAACTGTGTAGTATTAGTATTCATATTTGACAAGGTTTTAACTGTTCAATCACATACACAAACAGTAAAGAGAAAGCTAACAGGAAGCTTTCGTCCTCACGCCAAGAACTTCATCAGCAGACTGATTTAATCTCTACTGACTATTATCATCACACGAAGGAATGGTGAGCGATGTTAGCATTTTGTCCCAGATATGTGGCAGGTTGTAACGGCCCCCTTCCCTGTTCACAATGTTTGCCCTGGCCATACTGTAACTTGGACCTCGGTAAAATTCTTAGATCGAGAACAAGCCTGGTTTGAGCTTGGGGTTAAAGAATCCAACTACATCCGTGCACACAAACCGACGCGGAACAGGGACCGGGGCAGTTACAACCTGTCGCATATCTGGGACTATCTGTTAATATCGCTCACCATTCAATCGAGTGATGTTAGGGTGCAAGGGACAGTTTTTATGCACAAATTTAATGTTGCATACACTTGCCTAATATAAAAATTTATAAAAAAATAAAATGCACGAGTGAGGCCAGAAAGGTCCATATTTGTGGATAGGTATAATAAAGCCAAAAATAAGAATATCATTCACACGACTTGACAAGTCAGTGGGAATTCATAGAATAAACGGTTGATTCACCCCACCCCAAATTTAAACATGCATTTTCATGGTCGAAGGCCATTTTTTTTGAACATGTGGCGCTCACGGTGCAAACACAAGCCCTTTCCCTGGGTGATAATTTTGAAAAACATGGTGTACTTAATAGCTTGATGCAATTCAAAATAGTTGTCATCCAGGTAGTTTTTCAGATATTCTACTTCCCTTGAAACAACGTGTCTACTGCTACAAGTGGCTAGCTCTGCTTCCTAGCCGACTATTTGTATTTCACTGACTACATACTGTGCAGTGACTATATGAGGTGAACATGCCTCACATCAATTTCAAGAAAAAAACATAAAGTCGGAAAGACCAAATTCACAAATATATCCATATCTTTAATTATTACACAATAATAGCTCAAAAAGTCACACCATAGCCTTAAGTTAAGAAATTTGACAGGGGCCAATTTACGATACTGTCCCCTGCCACCTTAAAAGTCATCATCATCAATCCCTTAACCCAAGAGGTCGTTGGGGCACCACAGTTGACTTTACAACCAATTTTCTCCATCTTTCCCTGTTCTCTACTGCCCTTTGGGAATCTCCAAATCCCATGCCTGTCCACTCCTTAATGTTGTCTTCCCATCTCTTTTTCTGTCTGCCTATTCTTCTGCACCCTCGCACTGTGCCTTGCAACATTGTTTTTGCCAGTCTACCTGTTTTTGCCAGTGCAGACGATCTTGAGACACACCACCTTAACAGTCAGTAGCGATTAAATCAGTCTGCTGATGAAGTCTTTAATGAAAGGACGAAAGCTTCAGGTTAGCTTTCTCTATACTGTTTGTGTACAGTTAAAAACATTGTCAAATATGAATCAGTAACTTAATCTTCTAATTAGTATTGCTTCAGTAATTCAACTTTTCGTTAGTTTTTATTCTGTAACTTCAGTATATCGTTAGTATGAATTCAGTATTGTCAACGTTTCTTTAGTATGTCTTCAGTAACGTCATCTTTTCATGAAAATGTAATTAGTAACATCATCAATTCATGAGCATTTACTTAATAAATTGATCTATTCAATGGTATTTGTTCAGAAACTTCATCAGTTTTTATGATTATTCAATACATTCATCTATTCAATGGAATTTAATCAGTAACTTCATCAATGATTGAATATTTATTTAGCACCTTCCTATATGTATGTGTCTAAGATTTTTGAAACGACGTTTATAAGTAGTAAAGACTTCCTATTATTTCAGCAAAATTGACATGGCACTCTGCCGAAATTTATTTGAACAATTCTGGAATTAAGGTTATGTTTTGACATGCTAGGAGCAGTATATATAATGTGACAATTTCAAGATGGTTTACACTGTGTTAAACCATTTTTAAATTAATCTCCCAGAATATTGGTATCCCATGCTATCTCATAAAGCGCTCTTACATTTATAAAATTATTGAAGCTTTATTACATTTGAATGGATAACATTTATCTTCTCCATGCACATATACATCATCTTCTGAGTGGTAATGCTATAAAACAAGTTTAATTTCCTTGCCGTAAAGTATGTGCTATAATTAACTGATACCGGGGAAATCCCACATGTCCATACGTGAAAAAGTCCATAACAACGTAATTATTCGGTTGACACACTGAGATATATTCTTCCAGAGGAGGACGCTTAGCTGTGTACAGCATTTGTTACAGAAATAACCTTATTAAAGCTTGGGGCTGTTATCAATGCAATGCACTAGTATTCACACGTGGATTGCGCTCTATCTATCCACTGGAAATATGTAACGAGAAACATTTCAAATATGTAATGAGACTCATTTCAAAGACAAATTGCATTCAATTTAGACACAGTACCTTGCGCTTTCGAGATTCGCTCGCTTCCCACTTAGCGGTCGTCTTTTTAGCTTTTGGTCCCGTGTCTCTCAACGACTTTGAAACACGTCTCTTTGGACAATTTTTATGAGACAAAGGTATTTGCTACTTTTATCTGAGTCCAGATCTCAAAACAAGACTAATTTTTTTGGTAAGACATTTATAAACACGAAACTTCGCATGAAAACACACCAAGTCGTTATTTATCCAATCTAAATTTAGGTTTATCTATCCGCCGTTATTAACACGCGCAAAATTTCACATTCTTCCCGCTTTCTTTAATAACCGTTCTTGGCAAAGTTTTAACTTACGCAAAATATTTAAGCAAATACAAACTCCATTCCTGCAACATTTCTACCGTTGGGTAATTTTGATAAATAGAACCAATTCACCTCCTCGTGAACAGTCCCCTGAAACAGTTATAAAACGGATCCTAATTAAGAATAAATCGCAGTGACACCGCACGTTCACAGACATCTGCGAAATTCATACTGTTACTGTGTCTAAGCAGGTTTACTCCTACCTTGTTTGCATCAGTCCATTTATATTTGAACAGTGGAGAACCTTTATTGTAGACGTGTCCATATGCTCGATTGGTTTCAACATATTTTCTTGGCATAAATGTTAAATAATGAAGTCGAGCTACAAGTTCTCATTACTTGGAATAATTCTTTCCCCTACAATCGATATGAAGTTTACAGGGATAGCGACAGTAACTTAATATGAATCGATACAATATAATTAAACATACACGATTCAGGCTGAATTGATGTGTGTGTGTGTGTGTGTGTGTGTGTGTGTGTGTGTGTGTGAGAGAGAGAGAGGAATATATTAATAAGTTAATACTAAAGTAATGGTCGTGGCAGAAGTTGGACAAGAGTACATACACCAAAATGAATTCACTAGCTAAAAGTTAAATCAAATCTTTCTTAAAATTAAAATTAGCATTAATGTTTTGAGTAGAGAAATGAAATTACGAATACTCCGTAATTATGCAAAGCGATCGGTGTCTTTAATTTAATATATATTTGGAACAAGTCAAACCATTATAAAGGTTCGCTGTAAAGTGAGATGATCCGTATAAGAAGCTATTTGTAGTAACTGGCACATAGCGATGATTTAGATTCTGATCCAAATTCCTACGCTGTTTAATATAGTATTTGCAAGGATTCTGATCCAATTTCCTACGCTATTCAATACAGTATTTGCAAGGATTCTGATCCAATTCCTACGCTGTTCAATATAGTATTTGCAAGGATTCTGAACCAATTTCCTAAGCTGTTCAATACAGTATTTGCAAAGATTCTGAACCAATTTCCTACGCTGTTCAATATAGCATTTGCAAGGATTTTGATCAATTTCCTAGGCTGTCCAATATATTATTTGCAAGTAATTATGTAATGGTGTTCTTGTTACCATCAAAAAATGGGAAGGCACTTGTGTCGTCTTGGTCTCTGTTCTACTTCTGAAGATCGAATAGTTACTTTCACTTTTATTGAATCTGGGAGTGAGTTCCAAACACGAATATAAAAGTGTAAGAATGAGTTCCTTCTTATTTCCAGTTTGGCATTAATATGATTAAAATTATTCTTATTTCTAAGATTTTACCTCGTTGTCTCACTAACCAGTGGCAGTAGAAGGCCAGCATGAGAAGAAGGAGAGACTATGTATACCATTTGATGAAAGAAGATAGTTTATGAAACTTTCCGCCAAGATAGACCAAGACAGACAAAGCAGTTTCTTTATCTTATAGTAATCACTGTTACAATTCTTCCTGCTTCTAATTTTAATTTTCTAATTTGAGAGAGTTCTTGTCTGAACACCCGTCCCATACAACATCAGCGTCTTCTAGTAAGGTGTGGGTATATGTATAATGTATCCTTTATAACGTCTTTCGGCTAAATTTATATTTAAGTGTTTTCAGGGCAGTTCTCATTCTTTTTAGGTCGACTTTATTATATTATCAATATGCTTGACCCAGTTTCATAGACTATTGAAAGTTACACTAAGATGTTTGTGGAAGTCAGTCAAAGGTATGATTTCGTTTTGAATTTTAATTCAGGAAATACCGGTTCTAGAGAGAATAACATTGTTTCAGTTTTGGTTGGATTAAAATCAACTAACCATGCCTTGACCAAACGTCAACCGTTTGTAAATCTGTGTTCAGTATACATTCTATTTCTTAGGTATGATCAGATTATATATATATATATATATATATATATATATATATATATATATATATATATATATATATATATATATATATATATATATATATATATATGACTTGGATTAGTACTATTAATAGCCATTTCTTTCATGCTGTCGCGTTTCCTGCTTGTTCTGCTAATTTTACTATCTTACCAACATTTGTCCCTCATCCGAACGGTTACTGTGCGAAATTATATACAATCTTTAGCAAACTGAATATACGACGAAGTAAATGCTGCAACGGTATTATTACTTATATTTGATCACTTACATTTGCATAACACATAGATAATTCCATAATGAAGGACATCGATGGGTGGAAATATAATAATGGGATCTAACAGAGCTGCAGAAATAGCCTGTACTCTGGTCGGCTCAAATGTCATATTTTGCATGTCATTAATCGTTATCACCTCCCTGAGACCCGTAAATTCAACCATAATTATAATATTATCACAGACATTCAAGTATCGCTCGAAGGTGTATTCAACGTGTCCCAGAAGTGTGAGGACGCATTTGGGGGACGGTAGATTGCAAGAAATAGATATTTCATACATTTTACTCATAGTTCTATCCCTGTCCCTTCAACATATGAACGGTACAAGTGGAAGCCAGCTGAACATTATTATAACAGAGTATTCACCCAATGCAATAAGAAGATTGATAAATACAACATCATTACAGTTCAGCCTTTATTTGCGCTGTACAATTCTAGCTCCACTATGGAAAAGTCCGAAGCTTATCCAATGTGACATATTAGAACAGGACATAGTGTAAAGCGTAATTCAACATCAATGATATGACCGAGTTTGCCTCCTCCTCCAACTCGACGGAACACATACAATGCAACCCAACACGTTTAAAAATAGAAGAACCTAAAATTTTTTTAAAGGGGTTATCTGCCTAATTTTCCCCTTCATTTCTGTATATTACTGAACACAGGAGTAAAAAACCCTGGTGAAAGAATATCGGAGGTAGAGCACAATCCCCATTACGACATGTGTACTGTTCCAAATTTCTCATCCTTTTCCGCCACCCATATGTGTGAACAAATTGATACATTAGACTGTGTTAGTAATTTCCCATACATACAGTTGTTTTGTTCTTAATGACGCACTTATCTTAAGTAACACACATACAGCTGTTTTGTTCTGAATGACGCATTTACCTGAAGTACAAAACTAATGTAAAATACATATAGTTGTTTTGTTGTGAATCTTTTACAAACTTGATGTCCTGTAAATGCAGTTGTATTGATATTAAATTTATTACATACCTAACGTCCCATCCATAAAGTTATTTTCTTGTTAATGACATACATACCCAATCTCCCATATATACAACTGTTTTCTTGTTAATGACGTACATACCCAATCTTCCATACATACAGTTGTTTTCTTGTTAATGCCGTAAATACCCAATGCTCCATACATACAGTTGTTTCCTTGTTATCGATGTACAAACCCAATATTCCATATATACAGTTTTTTCATGTTAATGACGTACATACCCAATTTTCCATATATAGCTTTTTAGTTGTTAATGATGTACATACCCAATTTTCCATATACAGTTTTGTTGTTAATGATGTACATACCCAATGTTCCATATACAGTTGTTTTGTTGTTAATGATGTACATACCCAATGTTCCATATACAGTTGTTTTGTTCTTAATGATGTACATACCCAATGTTCCATATACACTTGGTTTGTTGTTAATGATGTACATACCCAATGTTCCATATACACTTGGTTTGTTGTTAATGATGTACATACCCAATGTTCCATATACACTTGGTTTGTTGTTAATGATGTACATACCCAATGCTCCATATACACTTGGTTTGTTGTTAATGATGTACATACCCAATGTTCCATATACACTTGGTTTGTTGTTAATGACGTACATACCCAATGTTCCATATACACTTGGTTTGTTGTTAATGACGTACATACCCAATGTTCCATATACAGTTGTTTTGTTGTTAATGACGTACATACCCAATTTTCCATATACAGTTTTGTTGTTAATGATGTACATACCCAATGTTCCATATACACTTGGTTTGTTGTTAATGATGTACATACCCAATGTTCCATATACACTTGGTTTGTTGTTAATGACGTACATACCCAATGTTCCATATACACTTGGTTTGTTGTTAATGACGTACATACCCAATGTTCCATACATACAGTTGGCTGATTCTGAATGACGTACACTCCAAATGCCCCACCAAAAGTTCCTTTGTTCTGAATGACGTGCGCACCATTGTTTATAGGAATATTTTTGTTGGTTTATTTAAAGATTGACTGTTTATTTTGTAAATTCAACGACGTATGAACCACAAAAACAAGATAAACTGCATGATTGTTTTCTCTTTTCTTATACAGATTTTATATTATACATTAATACATACACACACTGTTGAATTTCTCACGGTACCATCAAGTCTACACACACCAAGATATGTAAGCAGACGATTTATATTGGTTCATTTAAAGTGTATTTTACTTGTTGCATTAGCAAAAATATATTATTTATTTGAAAAAAGGGTTCACAATTAAATTCTAACGTAAGAAGTCAATTTGAGTGAGCCTATGTTCTAAAAAGAGTCCGCATTGTGTATTATGTAGAGTAAAGTAGTGGTGGGTGTGGCTTAAAAAATGGGTTCATATAGGTATATGTTACAAAGATTCAAAAGGGCTTGGCCCATCAGATTGTTGTAAATCATAATGACGAAAGAAAAATTAAATTATAAGTTATTATCCACAACTATAAATTTCAATATGTAAACTTTGCTTGATTACTTTGCGTTGTGAAGACACATAAACTCAATACGTCAGAATTCATCGATAATTTATCTTATTATAGGTATTCATCACATGTATGTCATTCATTGATGAATTATTTTTAATAACGAATTTCTACCGTAATTGTTCTAAAATAATTAAAAACTTAAAAATAACGATTCTTTGAGTTCAACTGAATAGTTTAAATCGCTATAACCAACCACAATGAACACATAACAACTTAGATATAATAAAACCACAATGTACACATAACAACTTCGATATAATAAAACCCCAATATACACTTAATAACTCAGGTTTATTGCAAACATAATGCTCACAATATAAGTCAGGTATAATTAAACCATAATGCACACGTAATAACTTAGAGTTAATCAAACCATTCTGCACTCATGGTAACTTCAGTATAATAAAACCATAAGGAACACATAATGACTCGGGTATAATTAATACAATACACATGATAACACAAAATTGTCGTGTGGAGATATGTATCGTAAGACTGAACACGTTCCATCATCTTTGCTGTTAAGGAAGATAGATACATGCTGCAATAAATTGGGTCATTTTTGAGACTCAACACATTTCGTACTAAAATACCAATAGAAATAGATTTTTTGGCGTCATTGTCAGACAAGTCCGTTGTCCCGTGTTCTGTTTGCACTTAAGTCTATTGATATGGTGGTTTATTATTATAACTAACATGAATACAGTGTAGGTGAATATTTACGCTATATTAAAGTCAAAGAAATGTGCTATCTTTTCTTTATAAAACTTACTTGTTCATATTGACACAGATCTTATTCTCAGATGTTTTTATCAATTTTCTTTTCACGTTGGTTTCCAAATTTTACCGTTTCAGTTCCCAGTCGTATGTAGTAGAAATGAAAAATGTACCCATATTCCTCTTCGTATTAGCGTATCTACGTATTTACATTATGGCGATTTTATTTTTATTTTACCTAAAAATGCTGAAGTCTTGAAAGATAGCACAGCCACTCAGGTTGTTGATGGGACAGGAAGGTAGTGGAGTGGATCCATCCATCCATCCACGCACGCACGCACGCACGCACACATACATACATACATACATACATACATACATACATACATACCGCTTCTTTCCTTATCCGCTCCGGTGACATAAGTGGTTAGAGCGTCCGCCTCGGATGCGGGAGGTCGCGTGTTCAAACCCCAGCTGAGTAATACCAAAGACTTATAAAATATGGTATTTGCAGCTGCCTCGCTTGGCGCTCAGCAGTAAGAGGTTAGTGTTAGGACTGGTCGGCCTGGTGTCAAGATAATGTTACTGGGTGGGACATGATGCTACATGTCTGCGGCACGATGTTGCTACGCTAGACATCACTATAAGCTGCCACACTGCAGACATCGTAGCGATATGACTGAAAAAATGTTAAAGCTACGTTAAAAATAAAAATTACACACACACACACACACACACACACACACACACACACACACACTTTCCTTATCTAATTACATTGGGTATTCTGTATTCATGAACGCAGATAAATAATTAAGATATCAATATTGTACATTAAGACGATCTACCCTGCAGGCTGTCCAATTATTCATCCCATCGAATTTTGGCGCTTAATAACATAAAATAAATTTTCTCTGGTACCGGATGCTTAACGCTTTGATTGTAACAAAGTAGTATATGAAGGCGAAGTTTATATATACCGTTATACAGGTGATCAAACTTTCGAATTAAGATATCCGTTGATAAAGCAACGAGAAAACAGTTTATACATTTTCGATGGATGCAATGCTAGTTTTTTTTTAAATACTACAAAAATACAATACACTGTATTGTAAAAGTCTTAAACTATCATCGAAGCAAAATTTCAATTTTCACTTACACAGAAATAATGTTTTATATAAATTTTAAATTTGCATAAGCAATAAATTGCTTTTCCCCATATATAAAGAACTTGCTAAAATATTTTATTTAATATTGCAGTTTACAAACAATTTTATAGTAGATGTGTAACGGCATCTCTAACAAAGGTATATTTTCGCGTTTAGGGGCTATTTTATGGTGTTCCTCGGTTTTTAAAGGCCATAAAATCTATTTTTTCAACGTCGTACTGACCGATCCAGTGGCCTAGTGGTTAGAGCGTCTGCCTCGGATGCTGGAGGTCGCGGTTTCGAACACCTGCCAAGTCATACCAAAGACATAAAAATGGTATTAACAGCTGCCTAGCTAGGCGCTCAGCATTAAGAGGTTAGTGTTAGGACTGGTCGGCATGGTGTCAGGATAATGTGACTGGGTCGGACATGATGCCACATGTCTGCGGCATGATGCCTCAGTACTAGACATTACTATAAACTGCCACACTGCAGACATCGTAGCGATATGACTGAAAAATTGTTTAAGCTACGTTAAAAATCCAAATCACACACATACACGCACACACTCTTTTAAATATGGTATTCATGGTGCTTCGTAGTATCTAGATTTTATACGGTTTAAGAATGTTTGCTTGATTCTTTCCTCGCATTTTAGATGCGCTGAATGTATATATTAATTTGTGCAAATACTCTGTATAAATTAGTCCTTTTACCGGATGTTGGGGAACAGAAGATGACCGATGCTACAGACATACAGATTTTGCTAATAATAATATCACTAAATATAAAACTGTCGATTAACTGTAATAAGTAAGGTAATGAAAAATCTAACAAGATAACCGTAATAAATAAGGTATTGAAACATCTAACAATATATGCGGCATACAATCTACTTTGTGGTCAAGCCCACAGACAGACTGAAGTCTCTTTTTAATATAGGACACCCGTTAACTCTTGTTCATTCGTTTTCTAGAGTCAGCTCAGACGGTATTATCACAACACAAAAGGTTTTGTCAGGAAGCTGTCTACTTTACAGGAACAATCTTCAGCTATGGAGATATGTGAAATATACAATTGGTTTGTTTTTCGATATCAATATTATGTGATACAATTGTCTGATATATTGGATATTTCATTATTTATTCTGAATTGTAGAGATAATCAGATTTATGTCATACAACGCTATGTTATTAGATAGACTATAGTCTGTTTTAAAGTTAGCCATTTTATAACTCAACAGATGAATGGAATTGATTCATAATTTGCATGTATTAAGAGATGAGAAAATGTCCGAGTTCCAATAACTCTGACATTCCTCACGGATACATATTCATCGAAGAATATGGTTATTATAATAATAATTTAGTACATTAGTTATGTAACGTATATCATTGCATTTGTACTTGACCGTGTCTCATGTACTACATGGTTCTAGCCATTATATACATATATAAGCTGATATCTTGGATGTGGAGACGTAGGACTCAGTGGGGTTTGGTGTAGCCTGTGTACTGCTGTCCGTGGTGACGTTGGCTCGGAGGACGAAAGTGGTTTTCTCTTGGTTAAGGAACAAAGCTTCGAGACCAATGGATCTGCAACGAATAAGGAGACTCCTGAGGGGGTCCCTTGTCAGACTCGGTGTCGCCTTGACCATTTAACGAGAGCGGCGGAACCGAAAATACTTCTTGATCGTTAACTGGACGCCACGAGTTATGTTCCGTAGTTAAACAATTATTTAGAATCACATTCCTAGTGAATATTAAATCTGCATATTCAGTATCACTACATGAGTGAAAGTAATATATATATATATATATACTATCTGTTGATGAAATATTATTCTTATTATTGTACAAATCCATACTTTAATCAGTGTCGGTGACATAACCATACCTTGTTTATAGTTGCATAAATCATATATTGTGATACCTTTGGTGGTAATTGGAACATTGTTTGTATTTGTGTTTAAATTCTAAAGATTGTTCATGTATCCATGGTGATAGATCCATTTATCAATCATATTTGTCTATAAAGTCCATAGGTTGATTCATGCTTGATTACTCGTTTCAATTACATGTCCTGATTAGTACAATTATGAATGATCTCATTTCATTTGGTTTACTTGGTATTCATCGTTCTATTGACTCCATTGTTGGATTATATGTGCGCGAGTATGGTGTACGATTCACTCATTTTTCAAGCACGTTATAAATAAACATCTTAAATTGCTTTCAGTGATATTGCTACAATCCAATTCCAAACCGGATCATCCTATTACAACAAGAAGCATTCATTTTATACAAATCTGACATCCATAAGATAATGTAATTTGGAAATGGAAATAAATAAAGTCAACGACATATATCATGTTAGCATTACTTCATTAAACCAGATTTTCATCATATTAGCTTCAGCTCAGCGGTATTCTTCATGAGTTTTTCATTCAAGTGCATAAATATGTGACAGCAAACAAAACTAATTGGTTGAACTGAAAGGAAATATTACGTAAGGGAGAAAATATTTATATCACGCTCCACGAAAGAGGCAGCCTGCAGATCGTTATGAAGTCATTAAAGTGTTGTATATTACATGATGCAGAATTATAT
>JAECUM010022306.1:0-79245 GCA_016617855.1 Megalonaias nervosa | reverse complement strand
TATATATATATATATATATAATGTGTGTTCACTTAATTGGAGTATGCCCTCTGTTTCCCAGTATTCATATTTTCATTTAACATTGGATTTAAGCAATACTTTATTTTCAAGTAGAACACTTTCTGAGTTATTTTGGCCATATGATTCTAAAAGAGAATAATAGAAACTACATTGAAACCACATTATTGTAATTGCAAGTTAGTAAAAAAGCTTAATCAACTACCCTTAATCAATTTTGTTTAAAATTTTTTATGCCTTCTAAAAAGTTCACA
The DNA here is from genome assembly GCA_016617855.1 of Megalonaias nervosa. Classification (NCBI taxonomy): domain Eukaryota; kingdom Metazoa; phylum Mollusca; class Bivalvia; order Unionida; family Unionidae; genus Megalonaias; species Megalonaias nervosa. The sequence goes on along the minus strand of JAECUM010022306.1, from coordinate 78,973 downwards.
ATAATGGCACTTTCAAAGATTTTTAAAAGCGTTTGAAACAACCCCTGTACTATGTACATGAGGGCAATGCACACGTGTCTTCAGATTATACTGTTCGTCCTCATTTCTTTGTTGCGGGTAAAACATTACTGTAACTATTCATACATAACACGCTAAAATGCATAAAATTGCAAACATGGCTCCTTTTATAGTCGATATTTAAGCTAAACCATTGTTCCATCCGAATCAACACAGACGTGAGTGCATCTATTTTTAGGAGGGGTTTTCGTAATGTAATCAGTGACATTATATAGCTTCATTACAACAGTCCATAATGATAGGATTGCAAACTTATAGTTTATTTATTTGTCTATGTACTTGTTGCAAGTTTAGGCATTGGTTAAAAAGTATCTGCTTCGCTGCTTTTTTTCCCCCTTATTTCACAGACACGAGACAAGTCGGAAAACAACTTTGACCTTACAACGCTTTTCACGAATTCCACAACATAGCACTATCTGACCTATATAATTGCATTTTAAAGTTCAATCTTAAATAACATAATACTTAGGCTTTGCTTTCTATGAATTGTGTATTTTTCTGAATATATTTGCCCGATGATTTACGAAAACAATCTAATAAACTGGTAGGCCTACTTCCCAGACATAGCGATGTCCGCCATTATTTTCCCGTTACTGATCAACTTAAGTTTCAAACTAGTTTTATGACGAAATAGTGTACAAGAGGCAGTTAAAATATCCAGATCACTGATTCTGGTCTTAAAATACAAATTGCTAGGCCCTATTTACATTCTACTGCTAAATTTTTGATACACACTTTTGTATGTTTTAATCATCAAAGGATAACATGCGGACATGGGGCTGTGATAGTTGCTAACTTACTCGGGAAAGGGTTAATGGTCAATCAGCTATCAAAACAGCATACCTGTGAATGTGCAAGAGTTTGTTTGTCAGCGTAATTGATATCAAAACTAGGCCTAGCTACTGATTAATACATCGCTACATCACAATACTGGAATTGACTTGGCTAAGGCGAGGGGGCATCTCAAAAAGTATTTTCAGTGGACGTACTCTAAAAAAAAAATCACAGGGCGAAGTCGTTTTCGCTTTCCAAACAGAAGAAAGCGAAGTTTACATTTTTTAGGCGACTTTGTCGCCCACTTCGCCTGGTAGCGTGACCCCTGGCTACTGTAGTAGACGTAAGTTTCGAAAGAAAATGGCATTTTGGTCAACTTAAAATTGACATTTGGAGTTATATTGTGAATGAATGCGAATTGCAACAACTTTTCCATTTGATCTCGAATTAATAGATTTTGGTATTTTTGTCGATTCGACGAAATCTCGTGATTATGGACTGGATTTATTTACATGAAGTACCTCGATTTCAGCGTCTGTGCCAATTCTACATGAAATACATCGTATTGAAGCAGCCAGGCAGAAGTGTGTTGACATCGGCATGCGTGTTTCTGTTCTGTCATTGAATGATTCAGATCATAATGTGGGAAAAATATGAAGTCTTTCAATTGCAATTATCGAAAAGAATGTGTGGAATTTAATGTTTATTTCATTTTGAGTGCAGTAAGGAGGATGTAATTGCACTTGAAATACAGTCGAAATTACAGTACAATTTCAAAATGTGTAATCAAGCTTGAGAACCCATGACATGGCTCATGTAATTCGGATTTGCAGAACTAAGAAAGTACATTTTGAGGAAATTCAGAATGTAAAACTGTAAGTATATTTTTGCCATTTTTATTAACAGCTAAAGAAGACAGTTTATGTCTTGTAACTTGCATGTTATTTGTAAGGACCCAGTCTGGCGTCTATAGCTAGCCTAAATCTGAAACACTGTATTAAAAACGTTAGCGCTGAATGTGCCAAAGCAGTTTGTATGTGGCAGTCCACTAAACATCTGCTTTAGTTCATTCAGAAACAAGTTGTTTATTTACAATAGAAAGTAGTTCCTTTATTCGCGTGCATTCAGTATGAATTCAACGCGAGGGTGCAATATCGGGAAATATTCACAATTGTGACAATGTAAAGTTAACGAGAAAAAAAAATGAGCATATAATAATGACTGTTTATATTAAAAAATAATAATAATAATAATAATAATAATAATAATATTAATTGCAGTTATATTTGATAGCAATATGCTCGATTACAGTTCAACTTCACTTTTCTGTCTTTCGATATAAACCAGGGAACTTACAGTTTTATTTTTATTTTCGTGCTATAGAGGCACATAATTTCAAGCATAATCAATGTATCATTTTGATTAAGTAAACATTCTTATCGTTAGAGACTCAAAATGGCGGCGCAAGGTACGCGCACTTTGCATTGTGGGTATTTGCGTACACAATCGTGACGTCTGTGAAACAACCCACTGAAAAATTGCGGAAGATGCATTTGTTTGAATGCTTGCTATGATTTTATTTGAAAAGATATCATAATGATTAATTCATTTTTTAATTCTGCACAATCAAACTATGCATAAAACATTTATTTTTATTCTATTTCTTCATATTTTATTCTATAATTCTGAAGAAAAAAAATCATACCGTTGCCACTAAAGATACGTCCAGCGTTTCATTCTAAATCCAGTTAAAGTATGACCAAATAGAAGCATTAAGTGAATTAGTAAATTGCACGCCTTTCAAAATTACAATTATTTACTTACCCATTTTTAAAGAATGCATTGTCTTTTAGTTTCAGTATTACAGTACTGGTTCTTTAGTTTGGACACATATTCTGCGGCCAGAGATTGTGACAACATAGCGACAAATAGATACGCATGCCCCCTATCAGTTGCGTTCATTCTTTAATTGTGGGTGAATTGGAGAATGATAAAAATGATTGTGAAACATCTCTTTTTCAAATATATATTGCTACATGACGAAATATATAAATATGATCATAAATTATTAGAGCACATAACCGAGTAATCTGTAAACTGAAATCCAAAAGAAAAACAAGGAGTACACTGGAATCACCCCCCATTTCATAAGTGTTTCACAGTTGCTAAACGGCAGAACTTAACTAGCGTATGAGAAGTCAACTACTTTCGATATTACGCCTCAGGCGCCTAACTCGTGACAATGAGTCAGTATCAGCGGACCAGACACTAGCATATATATTGGGCCGGGTAAATTCTAGGTGTATTTCAAGGAGGTAGGTAGACATATACTTTCGTGGTTATGAAGTTCTGATCTGATATTTGAGCGGTTTGCCATCTTCAACCAAGGATGGATGATTTACGCCAATTGTCTTCTAGCGTTGCTTGCGTAAAATACTGGAACTGTTATGTGCAGTACTACTGAATTGAATCCGTTTCCTCTGGCCCTTCCCACCTTATTTTTGATATTTGGACATTTATTTTGGGGTGGTGCACCTCAACATAAATGTCCAAATATCAAAAGCTAGACCAGCAAGTATATCTCCGCTTTACCAATGGCACTTGTATCGTTGCTTACCATTTAATTGTCAGTCATACATGTGGTATAAAATAATTATTATAGTATAGTACTATTTTATACTGTGTGTATGACTGACAGTAAAATTGAAGCAGAGATACGAACCCCTGTGCACATTAGCAGTAATGTCAGAAAAAAAAGCGCAGATCTGTGAAATTATTTTATCTCATCGGAGAATTGTAAACCACTTTAAATTGGAGCTGCCAAACTTTAGAGAGCGATCGAACTTTAATTCATATATATCTTTAATTCTATCCAGGAATAGTAAAGGCTGTAAATTTAATATCTGTAAGTAATACTCTCTCTGCCACCAACATGTTGACAGCTAATGTGTGTTAGAGTTTTGTTTGTTTATCTGCCCATGTCTTGTGTATTAATGAAGTGCCCTATTGTTAGCTCCTTTCATTTCAAGTAAGCTGTAAGCTGTATTGCAGCATGCTTTTTTATTCCTAATTTGGTACTTTTGCTCTTATTTTAAATTTAAATTGGGACTATTAATTTTTGAAAATAATAATTCTAAATGTTTGATTTTTTAAAGTTATCCTAGAGAGTAAATACACTTTTACTCACTGACTTTTAAGATTCATTGCTTTGCTTGTGTCTCAAGTCACACGTGTGTTTTCTCCAATTCTGTATTTATGTGTATGATGTGTTTGGATGTCTTGCTAATCATGCTTGTTGTAATGCCTTATTTGTTTCATGTTTTGGCGGCAAAAAGCTTAGTAGAGCTTATGTTGAATTGTTGTTTTAACCCATGCCAATGTTAAATAAATCTTATTTTGTCATATTGTATCTTATCTTAAAATGTTATTGTTTTTTTTATGACAAAATTCATCCATTAACTGACTTGACAAATCATATTTCAACCACTGAGGTCATTGACACGAGACCGACAACTTGTATTCTCACATCATCCCGTTTGTTTGTACCCAACTACCAGTTTTTAAAAGCAGAAGGTATCAAGGGTACAAAAAAAGGCACAAAACATAGTCATTTCATTCATTGATTTATAAGTAGAAGCTGATTCTTGCCAGGGGGCTCAAGCACTGTCAACTTGTTGGCATTTCAAATCGAACAGGAGTTTCTTTAGCAAATATTAGCCATATTCAGTGGTGTCATTATATGCCAGGGTCCAGGGATTTACCCTTGCAACTTTGCCGCTAGCACCTGCCTATATTAGTAAATCAGTAAACGCCTATGAAGACAAAAAATACCAAAAAATCTCCTATTTTTGTGGAAAACCCTTATACTTGTAAAATTAATGAACACACTACATATTTGCTTGGGTGGGACTGTGTTTTCAAGCAACAGCTGTCATAATAGGTTCAGTTACAGTAAGAGAACTGGGAGATGTAGAGGAAACAAAGCTAGTTCTCACCATGTACAACAAGACTACAGTCAAGCTTAAGATGACAAACCCTAAGAATGGAAGAAAATATAAAGCAGACTTTGCAGTCCTGAATGGAGATGAAGCAGCACCAATAATTGGAAATAAAGCAGCACAGCATATGGACCTGTTTCAAATAAAGTACGAGAACATTTTGATGATACAGAGAGAAAAAGAACTGACATGCGAATCCATTTTTCAAGCATATGCAGAATTGTTTGAAGGTACAAAACGTACTAAAAGGGAAGTATCATCAAGAGATAGATCAGAAGTGCATCCATCAAGAAAAGTATCAGTAGCAATGAAAGAAAGACAGAAAACAGAGCTTGCAGACTTGAAAAGCAGAAGATTATTGCACCTGTTGTTCAACCAACGCAGTATGGTTTGTGCTGCAAAACCAAACAAATTGAGTATCTGTATTGACTCAAAGGATTTAAATGAAGCTCTAATAAGACGTCATTATTCTTTACCTACAATAGATGACATATTATCAAATTTGAGGAGTGCAAAGATATTTAGCAAAGTTGATGCAAGAAGCGACTTCTGGTGCATAAATCGAGTTGGATGAAGAAAGTTCACTTTTGCCTACTTTTAACTCACCATATGGACAATATAGATGGCTACACATGCCATTTGTGTTTCAGAGAAGACAAAATGAAGTAGTGTAAGGTCTGCCAGGAGTGTGCAGCATTCTAGATGATATACTCATCTATGGAGAAGGGGATGCAGAATAATAGGAAATCAGAGACCATGATGAGAAATTCAGATCTTAGATGGAAAGATGCAGGGAAAGAAACTTGAGGCTGAACAAAAACAAATTAGGGCTAAAAGTGAGAGAAGTAAAGGTTGGTGAACACATACAGCACAAGGGTTGAAGCCAGACCCAGAATAGGTGAAAGCTGTCACAAAAATTCCCAATCCAACAGGTGTTAGTGGACTCAGAAGATACCATGGTTTTATAAATTACCAAAGCAGGTTCCTGCGAAAGCTAAGTGTAATATGTGAACCATTGAGAAAACTGACCTTGAGTGTGAGTGAATGGAGTTGAACAAAAAATCATGATGCAGTAGTTGCAAAAGTATAAGGTCAGATTATATCAGAACCAGTTTTGAAATATTACAAAGCTAAAGAGAGCTAACACTGCAAGCAGATGCCTAAGAGTGGACTAGGAGCAGTCATTTATGCAGAAGGGACAGCCTGTAGCCTGTGCCAGTCGAGCATTAACAGAAACGAAAAGATGATATGCCCATATTGAAGAAGAGTTGTTTGCTGTAATTTTTGGATTAGAAAAATTCATCAGTATACATTTGACAGACCATTGACTCGAAAGAATGACCACAAAGCCTTGAAAGCAATAATGAAGAAAGAGCTATGCAGTGCACCAGAAAGATTACAAAGCATGTTACTTCACCCCGAAATGTATACAACTGTATATGTTTGACTTACAGACCAGGCAAACAGATGCAATTGGCAGATACACTTAACACAGCTTGCATGACAGATGAGGGAATCAATGAATTTGAAATGTAAGTCGAAACTGTAAACATGCTGAAGTGCCTATCTATCTTAGAACAACACTTGAAGGATGTATAGATACAAACTGCAACAGATAAAATTCTTCAAAGATTACAAAAAGTAATTTTGAAAGGATGGCCACAAAACCGATAATGTGAGACTATAACGTCAGTGACAAACTGAGTGTACATCATGTTTCGCAGTGACAGAGGTGTAATAACAACTATGCTTAGATATGATATGCTACAGCGTAAACATTCATCACATATTGGAATTGAATGATTTTTAAGGAGAGCAAGAGAAATCCTATATTGGCCAAGAATGAATGAAGATGTTACAGAGTATAATCAGAAATGCTCATCCTCCAGAAAATATCAGCCTACACAGCAGAGTGAAACATTGATACATCTTTGTAAGTGTGCCCCTCCTGGTATAAAGGGGTGGTTAATAGATTTGGTGATCGTTATCTGGAGGATGACCTCCCTCGATGTTATTGCCCAGTGTGAGTGGATAGATAGAACATCAACAGAGAGCTGAGCGAGACTGTTGAGAAGAAATAATACAATATGAGCCCCCTTAAACAAGAAAATAAAATAAATTTTAATTAATTAATACATAAAATAACATTGGCAACTGCAATTCAACAGATTTACATTAATGGAATTTAATAGCAATGTTCAGTTACGGATTCGTTCATCATGGTAGCGAGTGGTGAGAAGAGCACAATGTCCACACCAGATTTGCATCACCTACCATCGCTTCCTCTCTTGTCTCCATGTATCCCACGTCTCCCCACCTCCAACATGTATACTTTTGTTCTTCCTCTGATCTTTCTATTCCGAACTCTTCCTTTCTTTCCAGACTTCCCTCTTTGGACTGTCCTTATCAGTTTCTGGGAGAGAGCTGTTTCCTTAAATGACAAAATAACCACTAAATCTCTGTAACACCACCTATCCGTATATAAGATTCTCTCACTTTCATTACTCAGAAGCGTAAATAGCTATCCACACTGCATAAATTCTGACATAAGGTGACCTTAACGATTAACGGTCCTTACAAAGTTAGACTGTTTACTGAGTAAGGTACAATCATTATCTCTAGTTACAAATGACCATTGTAATATACATCCAAGTCTGATCTAATTCGATACAACATTATTCTTGCTTCACAGCGATTGACATGTGGGCTTTGTATATAAACAGATTGCCATATATATCTGCATACGCTACTATACAACTCCTTACATCTAACTAGTCAGTTCCGCTCAATAAGATACATGCTCGATTACTATTGCATAAGATTCACTAAATTCTAGCTCACAGGAATCCCTAACCTACAAGATCATTTAAGCATTACAAAATCATATATAAATATGCAATTATCATTAACTCGTGATACACAGTATCATCCTACAGACAAAGGAAATTAATTCATATAACCCTATGAAATCCTACACATTTGAACGTTTTGATTACATGCAATCCATCAATTCTATCCATGAACTAATAACTGTAAAATTAAAGAAGTAAATTGCATAACAACTCTAGCATATCAACGGATTTCCATGAAATTGAATAAATGATACTTAGTATGAATCATAGTTATATCAACACATTTGCATAAACAAAAACAAAATAGAAAATTACATGGAAATTAAAATTGCGTACCTTAATGCTGTATTTTTCTCTTTTCACAAATTGTGCATCCTAGCACTATAGCCTGTCTTTCCATTCAAGACAGCCACCTGGTCTCTTTACCTGTTAACGAGGAAAATACTATACTTTAGGTTTCCACGGAGTCGAACTTGCCTCTCTCGGGAAAATTTCTGACTAAAGAATTTTGACCAGGGTCGTTACCTTTAAATTCACAGTACTTCCAAAGTGTATGCCTTAATTTTACTGACCAATCGTAAGCAACTGTTCCTAAATTTCCCCCAAGATAATCATGTCTTTCATCAGACTTTGACAGCCTAGAATCTGAGAATTATGATGCATATCAACTTCCCTTTGAAGATCAGTTATTTGACATGAGGTCCCTTTCAAGCGGTTATGGTTGGTAACCCTACTGTACTTTCTCCAGGAAAGCGTTATGACGTCTGGCTCAACTCTCACTGAACCTTAGAAGTGGGCTTTTCAAGTTTAACAGATGAGATAGAGAAAAATGTCAAAATGACCTTTCACAAAGACTTTTCTGGCTGACTATGATAAAATTTTAATGCACAATTTATTCAACTTTAAGGTTCAATACTCATTCAAAATTCGACACATTACAGTCATGAAGTATCAGACAAACCATGGGCCAAAACTGGAATTGATCTGTTTCTCTTTGAAGCTCACAATGACTTGAGCACAGTAGACTATTTTTCAAATTTCTTTGATTTTTGGGATGATACCAAGGCATAGACCATTATACAGAAGTTGAGAACACAGTTTGCACAGTACATATCCCTAATGAATCTCTGACAATGGACCACAGTTCTCATTGGAGGTGTTTGCCAAATTCACTTAAGATTGGAATTTCAGCCATGTGACATCATAACTGGGATGTCCACAGTCCAGTGACAAAGCAGAAGAAGCAGCCAAAGCAGCTAAGAATCTAATGAAGAATGCCAGAAATTTACCTAGCTCTTTTGGACTTTACGCAAGTATTGAACTCCAGTCCAGTGCAAAGACTGTTGAATAGAAGAACCAAGAAAAGTACTACTTACACATAAACACCTGCTAAAGCCACAAGTAGTAGATGAAGAGAAAACTTTCTGAGAGGGATTAAAGAAAACAAGGCAAGATAAGCCACACATTACAATAGAACTGCAAAGAATTTTCTGGAGCTGCAAAGAGAAGTTATGAGGATAGACCCACAGACAAAAAGAAGTAACTGGAAGAAAGTAGAGATGGGAATCAGTCAGAATTTCATAATTGATAATTGGTTCCACTTAACCAACTGATAGTCAATTATAATTGGTTACTAAGAGCAAATTTTAAATTTTTTTTTGTTGTACAGTTTTATCTTTGCTCAAGAGTTCAAAATGTTAATAATGTACAGGAGTATTCTCTTGTAATGACATGTATACTTTAACCTCATAAAAATATTACAGTTGTTTGCTATTGGGTTATTTTTTTTCTACAGCTTTGTTAAATGAAGGCAACTTTTTATGGCTGATCAGTTTTATGTAACTGAAAAAACTTGCAATCCCCCAAACCCTTTCATTCATATGTGATCTATCATTTAAAGTACAGTCTCAAGGACATGGTTTTCTTCTTCATCATCATTTACAAATACTGCAGATGATTTTTACATGTAAACTGAAACAGATCAAACTTTGTTTAAATTTATTAACAAGACAATTTAACAGCAAAAGATCATGTAATCATGACTATTATGTTACTAATTATGAAAGTTTGTACCTATGGAGTATGGTATGGTTTATATTTGTAAGTTGTGAAGAATAAATTATTCAGATCGACTGTAGTGGATTGAAAGTCTTATATAGAGCTTACCATTTACTCAAGAGTTTTACTAACCTTTGTGTTTTGCATGCAAAAGGAAGTAGTAGTCTTCCTTTTCACACAATCGATTATGGAATTTCACAACTGATATTCTTATTGGTTTGTTCAACCAACTGATGATAGATTATAATCAATAATCAGAACAACACTAGAAGAAAGCAATAGTTATGGACAAAACAAAGACTCATTCGTGCAAAGTCATGCAAGAAGATGGCAGAACAGATGCCACCTATGAAAACGGTACTTGAAAATAACTTACAAGATGCTCTCAACAGACTTCAAGTATGGTGCAAGGAAAACAGAATGATCATAAGTACAGAAAAAACAAAAGCCTTACAAGTTACAATGCAACAAAAATGAGCAAGCTAGATAGCAACAAACTCCAGGTTCTATTTGACAGTGTGAGCCTTAATATGACCTCTCATGATAAAATTCTTGGTGTATTCGTAGATAACAATCTTACTTGGTCTATTCACATTAAACATGTTTCAAAAAAGGTTAATTCTTATCTTTGGCTACTGAGGAAAATCAAAACATACATTCCTCTTCAGTATAAGGTCATCTTTTATAAAAGTTATATTCAGCCATATCTGGAATATTGTAGTGTAATTTGGGGTAATACCTCTTAATTCAAACATAACAACACTTTTAAGGCTCCAGAAGAGGGCTTGCCATTTAATTCTAGATCAATGTATAGACAATTTCCAGGATGCAATGAATAATATAAAGATTTTAACAATACATGAAAGAATATTTCTTAGAAAGGCCAAATTGATGTATAAAGTATCCAGAAAAGCCACTCCTGTCTATCTAAGCAATATCTTTCACCAAAGAGATGCTGATGGTACTCCAAATTTAAGGTCCATAAGAAGCAAAAATTACATTATACCAAGGCCAAAGAAAGAATTGTTTAAAAAAAGTTTTCAATATACTGGTCCACTGACATGGAACAACATTCCCAGTGACATAAGGCAGGCTCCTCGCATTTCTTCTTTTCTTAATCAATGTCTCAAATGGGTGAAATCTTTAGAAAATTCAACAGTTCTAGTACAGTAAATACTGTCTGCTTTTCTGTAATTTTGCATCATTTTAACAGTTGAATTTTTCAGTGCAGGATGATATTATTATTATTATTATTATTAATATTATTACAAGTCATCATTGATGGTCAGCAAGATTGCTACAACAATGTCAGGCAGAATGGTGAATCGCTGAGTCAGATTGAAAGACTTTGTATGTAAATAAGTGGTAGCTCTTGTGATTCATTAGGACTTTTTTTTGTAGAACTTGAGTTAAAGTGTCAATTTTAGTAATAAGGATTATGATTAGAGCAAAGGACAATACAACAGAGCATTCTATAATCAGGATTGAATAGATTTTGGTTAAACAAAATTAGTATTAAATTTCTAAACAACAATTTATATTTAAGATGACTGAATACACATATATGACCTTATGACTTCTACTATAGGCACCCCAGAGCATCCTGTGATGAGGGGTGCTTAGAAATGCAAGTTCATGAATGGCAATGAAACTATACTTACTACTCTACTGATCTGCATCAGAGATGACAAAACCATGTTTAGTTGCACTAAACACTTTTTAAGGTATTTGCCTTAAAAAACACAAGACCACATACTCCTTCGGTGGCGCTCTACAGTTTTGTATTTTGCATAGGGTTAGAATTTTAAAGAAAAGGACTTCCTCCGGGTTTCCTCACTAGTTATACTGTCTATTTAAAAAAGACCTTGTATATCTTAGGTGTTGTTCAAAGAACCTTTAATTCCCTTTATTTTGGTGTATGATTGATGGGTGTAATATGGGTTATAGAGTATACAGCTTGGCCTTACTCCAGATGTGCACCTTTCAAAAAAGTGCTAGCTCCACTTGGTCATTTTCACTTCCTGAACTTCAGAGGCAAATTGTAAAAAAAAAGAGCCAATAACTATTTTTACATTTTATATATTTGGTAATTCATTCATTGCACTTTCAGAAGCTGGTATTGTCTAGTCTGGCAAAATTCATTTTTCCTATTTTAATAGCTGCTAAGGATAGTGTACTTTAGACAAATTCAGGCTGATTTTTGGAGCACAAGGGAGCAGTCATTTTAGTTAGCAGTGTGCTAAGATCATTTACAATTTCCAAAAGTACAATATCCAAAGATATGTCAGCCACATTACATCAAAGCAGCATAGAGGTATGCCAACATTCTCACCACTGTGCATGTTTTAAATGCAAACAACTTCACCATACATACATCACTCTCTCAAAAGTACATAATAACTGGTGAGCGCCCCCTTCAGAATTTTTCAAAGCTGATAGGAAAAAGAGAGAAAGTTTTCAGACCTTGATTTTGTAAGGAAAGATTTAGAACTGTGGTTTTTGCCACCTTGTTTGACAACCTTTTTTTACAGATAATACTCATTTTACTTTAATAGATAGATTTTTTCTTTAAAAAAATTGCCAGAATATTTTTTTTTCAAGATAAATGATCAGGGTTCTCACTAGACCTACAGTGTAAGATTTTGACCTTGAGATGTATAATGGGGACAGGAGATGTCTTACTACTAGCACACATGGTGCTGTTGTTATGACTCTATGGTCTTAAACTAAGTAACAGAAAAGAGTGAAAACCAACAAGTTTTGTGAAATTCAACAAATAATTTATTTCCCTAGAATACAACGTGGAAATTTAAAAAATGAACTTAGAGTATTGTGAATTAAATTTCAAATAGTCCTAAAAGTTCTATCACAAGTCCAAATGTGTTAAGTTTCTTTTGAATACCAGTGAATTCCAACGAAATTCCAGTATTGAATATGTCAATGTGCCTGTAATCTTGAATATGCTAATGTGCCAGTGGCCTGGAATGTGGTGATATATTAACAGTCATTTGATGTATGGCAATAATATAATCCTAAATGTCCTTATGTGAATTCACTATAATTCCAAATTAATGTTTTAGTCCAAGAATATTATGGGGCAGTTTGTATGTCCAGTGAATAATAATTTGTGTGTGTATGTGTGATTTAGATTTTTAACGTAGCTTTAAAAAATTTTCAGTCATATTGCTACGATGTCTGCAGTGTGACAGTTTATAGTGATGTCTAGCACTGGGGCATCATGCTGCAGACATGTGGCATGATGTCCCACCCAGTCACATTATCCTGACACCAGGCTGACCAGTCCTAACACTAATCTCTTAATGCTGAGTGCCAAGCGAGGCAGTTGTTAGTACCATTTTTTAAAGTCTTTGGTATGACTCGGCCGGGGTTCGAACCCATGACCTCCCGCATCCGAGGCCCCAGGAGCATTTGATAAGAATTTGAATAAATAAATGAATCCAACTAAATTAACAACTGAACAACAATATGACTTATTCTGCTTCATATGTTAAGGTAAGAATGAGTAATTTTTCAAATAAACAACATTATATTAAAAGCTAAGACAACAATAGAGCCAGGATGTAGTCACTTTCCTCACTTGAACACTCAAAGTTGTCAACAAGTTTAGGAATTTCCAAGTGGAAAACTGATGTCCTCAACTCAGACTCAAATAAACACATTCATCTCTATTAGTAATAATCTGAATATTTAATTTATGCTCATAGAGAAATATTAGCTATGTATTAGGTTGTTTACAAAATAAATGTCACTGATCAGGTACACTATTAACTTGATTTTGGACAAAAGTCATGTGCAAAATACAGATATACATAACATATAATCATTGAAAACAGCCAAGAAACAAATTGTGACCAGCTTTGTACAATACATTACATGTATGCAACGTGACTAGTTTCTTTGTATATGGGTATGTAAATGAGGTATGTGTTAATTTTCAATTGCTTCTGTGCTATTAGGAAATGTTAATTCCAAAAGCAATTCAAACAGCACTTGGCAGGCAACACTATAGAAATGTATATGTCCGGTTTTGAGGACAGTTAAACCTATGCCTAATACGCTATGTGTGCATAATCATAGTCATAATTTCTAAAATATGGGATGGGGGGCTGAAAAGACAAAACAGGCATATTTCAGATGCTGGATTTCACACTGGTAATATTGACCAGCTAGATCAGTCCAACCACCTGGGAACACCAGTGAGCAAAACAAAACAGTCATCACTAAATATTAGCAGTTAGCTTCAGGCAGAAGGTAGCATTTCAAAAACATTGATTCATATTTTTTTTTTTTTTTTAAGAATTCATAGGAATTATATTTTTAAAAGCTTTATTTTTCTTTCCCCTTATCACCCTTCCTCTCTCCCTCATATCAACTACTTGTTTTCTGTATTAAAGAAATGATGCAGTTTTTTAATAAACTGAATGTTAATGACTAAAAATGATTATTGTACTGATCTTGAAAAAAAAAATTAGAATATACAGAAGTTATTCATTAACTGCCCACATGTTCTGGACAGAATTACCAACTTGGTGATCAGAATTTGCCAATTTCTTTTTGATTAGATACAATTAACCATCCCTCTTTTATTTTTAGCTCCAGATGTCATAGTGAGATTTTTTTGCATAAGTTCTTTCTTATCAGACTTTGACCTGCTGGTATAAAATGAAGAGATAAACATGTATACATGTTAAGGAGAAAGAAATAGTTGCAGTATGACCAGTTTACCCTAGATAGCGGATGAATAGGTCAAGGCTTGTCCTTCCGTTTGGCACCAATCTTTTATACACATTTTATTCTTTAAAATTTTTTTTAAACTTTACAATTGAAAACTAATTGTATTTTTTAAAATAATTTTTGAAGATATATATTGCTATGTATCTTTCAATTTTTATTGGTACCTGATGTTTGTTTTGTTCATGATTGAGGTTGTGAAGTTTTGCCTACCTGACTTTTATCATGATTATAAATGGTAAACAATATAACTTAGAGAAATGAATTATTTGTTGATTTTACTGAACTTGTTGGTTTTACTTCTTTCTGTTAAGTATTTTAAGACATAGAGTCATAACAGTATCTCCCAAATTTAAACATTTTAAACATGTACGTGTATTAACTTCACTGGCTATTTTATTTTGGGTATATGGACTGTACATATACAGGCTGCATCTGTCCTAAAACAACAATGAATACATCAGTGCTCCTTATCCTGTGAAGGAGGACATTAATAGAGCAATTGGACAGCAGCTGACGTCAGGATCTACAGAATATTGCTTATGTTAAATATTTTGAGAGGTGAACAAACACACAAGTCAGTTTAATATGATTTAATAGCAACATGGGGGTTGCAGTGAAAAGACTTCTTATCATGTCTAGTTCATTGTAAAGAAAATGTAGTTGTGGCAGGTGTATTAAAAAATTTTATTTTCATTCCTCCTACTGAATAGGAGTTCTTATCAGCATGGGGTTTTCCCCAAGAGACTTTGGTCCTAGATGAAAATAGTGCTGATTTGTTATCCAATATGAGCATCACAGTGGCCATTTTTTGAAAATTCTTGGTACAGCTACTCCTATTGAATGAAAAGTCATATTGGCATTGGTTTTGACCAGACGACTTCTTACAATAGCTGATTGGTTCCAAATAAAAATGTACATGCCCAGACATCCAAATATAGCCACTACAGCAGCCATCTTGAAAATCTTGTTTATCACTATTCAACCTGAAAGGATGGTCATATCATTATGGAATTTTCACTAAAAGACTATTATGATGTCTAGTTGGGCCTAAATGAAAGCGGTATGATATCCAATTTGGCTACGACAGCAACCATCTTTAAAATGTTGTTATTGTAACTAATCCTAAATGGAAAGTTGTATCAGCATAGGGTTTTCACTGGACATTTTCTTGTGATGTATAGTTTGTACTAAAAGAAAATGGCGCTAAGGTAACATCCAGTATGGCCACTGTGGCAGCCATCTTGAAAATCTTATTGCAACTTCTCGTAAATGGAAAGTCATTGACATGGAATCTTATCGAAAGACTTATTATATCTAGTTGGTCCCAAATGAAAATGAAGTTGATCCCACCTCAAATATAGCTTCCTCAATGAACATATTAAAAATATTGTCACTATTTCTCCTGAATGGTCATGTGAACATGGCTTTTCACCAAAAGTTTTCTAATGATGTCTAGCTTGTCCTAAAAGAAAATGGTGCTGATATTTTTGCCAATTTGGCTGCTAAAATGGCTAATTTTCAAATCTTATCATTCAAGGATATCAGAAATGGTTTGAACACATGGAAGTTGAAAAGAGGAAATGGTCCAGAATTCCTGGAAATTTTTGTTAAACTGTAGAGCATCAGTCCCTTTGTGGTCACTGGTTTTGTTTTCTTGTGAATTTGTTCAATCCAGGGATATTTAGTGCATAATTGGACAGTTATAAGGTGTTGATTATGCTTTATTAATATAATTGTTTTGTTGGATATGTTTTTTTAAAGGTAGGCACTTGCTTATGTACGAAAGAGGGGAGCATTTATTGAAGCATTAGTATGATATGAACTTTTAGAGAAGGTATCTTAGTAATCACTCAGTAGTAAGGAGTAAGTCAACTAATACAAACAATAATCAGGTGGAATAAATATTTACTAAATTAATCAGTACATGTACAGTACATAGAATATTATTTTAAAAAATAATTTCAGGTATTAATAGTTAATGAATTTCAATACAGTGTGTGGACTACTTCACACTCAGTTGGTGGAAAATTGATAGGTTTGGGAATAAATTGTTGTTTCTGCTCTTTTAAAAATGCAATCTTGTGTTTGTAATATCTAAGGGTTATCTGTCAGTTTTTTCCATTCATCTAGACAGCAACATGTTTGTACTCAGAAGAGATATTAACACATACCTGATTCAATTTTGGGTCTGGAATGCCTGATATGGGTGTCACTGCTGCCTTACACCATAATTCCTCCTGTTCTGACTAGGGTGAAATGATTATTGATATATCAGCGCATCAGTACCTTTTCAGTAACAATACCCATATTGATACAGGTGAAGGATCGATACAAAATGACACTTACCCTATGCAGAGTACTTTAATTTGCAGCAGTTGTGAATAATTGTTAGCTCTTTTGCTGTTTTATTTTTTAAGCGGAGAATTCATCTGGAACAGCTGTTGCAGGCCTATTCTGTCAGATTAAAATAAAAAGACTAGTGGCAACACCCACTTGCCTTCTACAAATGAATACAAGGTGACCAACTCAAGTGGTTTGAAATCTGCCCCCTCCCATGCCAATTCCATGCTAATTATTTAATCCTGTCAGTATATTCAGCCACTGATAACATATATCAATATAGAGGAAAGATTTGAGACAAGTTCTTTGTGTAAAAAAAGAAATATTAGCACTGAATTGGCGAGAGGGCAGATTCCAAACCCCACAAGTTACAGTCACCATGACAATTTGTAGAAGTGGAGTGTGTTTTGTCAATAATTTCCTTTTTTACTGATAGAAATGAGTGCCTGTGGCCTTTGCAGTTGTTTTGCATGTGCAGTAGGTACATTGTGATGGATCTGGTTGCTAGTCATATCCGCTTCCATTGGTTCTTGACAAGATTTTCTTTCATGAGGAGACTGCATTATTTCTTCTGTTTTAAAGATAACACTGTCATGCCTTTCCAAATTTAAGTTTAAACATGAACTAAGATGTTTTTAAAGTATTCATTCAGTCTAAAATAAAGGGCATGGTGACCAAGAGGAGTCCAGCATCTGATAAAATGGAACAGCCTGAAACGTTTTCATTGGATACAACACCACATGTTGACTCATTCTGTGCAGGGTTTTTTTTCAGCCAAGTAAATCATGTTTCAGCCTATGAAATGTGTGAAAAATAAAATTTCTCCAGCAAGAAGGCACTGCCTTCTTCTGGCCATTCATTTCAACAACTTCCCTCAGTATGAAGAGTACTTTATTACTGGAAAAACCTCAAAATTGTTGTCATCATCTATGTCATAAAGACTCAGAGTCAGAATTATCCATGTAGGATAGAAAGAAGACCCAACACAAACTAAAATGGTGGTTACAGGAGGCAGAAATAATGAAAGGTAAGTAGAAACTTAAATTAATAGTGACACTTCAAATTTAAACACATGCTCAGGTTTCTGGTATCACAACAGGAACCTGTTTGTGTACACCTGTAGTTAAAGAGGGTGTGACATAGGCAACACTGGTTTTTATAGTGATAAGGACAGAAGGTGGGCAAAAGGTATCCATCTCCGTTCATTCTTTCTGAAGAAGCATTTGCAGTCAGTGTTTGAACTAAAGTGCCATTTGAACCCTGAACAGTTTTGTTGGTATGTGAAAGAATGACACATATAACAGGTATATTATTATCTGTCAGTCAGAACCAAGACAGATGGTTTAAAAGAAAGGACACTATTTATTCACCTGGAAGTGTCATTAATTCTAGTGACTGTGAGATCAGGAATTCTTACACATCACCAATCATTGCTTTGTGTGTATTATTATGACTCTATGGTCTTAAGATAAAATGGCCTGAATTGTAATGATGTGCCAACAATCTTTTGTTGAATCACAGTAATGTAATCCAAGGTTTCCTAGTCTGAATTCATTGTAATTCCAAGATAATGAATATTATTTGGGTGAAGTTATTTAATTCAATTATTACAGTGTATTCTTCTCTGGAAATAAAAAGTGACCTATGTCCATGTCACACCCTCTTTCAGTTTAGCACTACTTGTGTACACAAAATAGATTCCTGACCAGAAACCTGAGCATGTGTTTAAATTTGAAGTGTCACTATTAATTTAAATTTTTACTTACCTTTCATTATTTTGCCTCCTGTAAATTTGAAGTGTCACTATTAATTTAAATTTCTGTTTTGCCTCCTGTAACTATCATTTAACTTTGAATTCATTATAATTCCAAGATAATGAATATTATAGATAACTTTATATTTCAAGAGAAGAGTAATATGAATTAAATAACTTCACCCAAATCAAACTACTGATCACAACAATGATTGATTTCTGCTGAGATGTTATCACAGGAATAAATAATTTTTCCAGTAAACAAGATTATATAAAAAAACTAAGACACAAATGTAGTACCCAGATGAGGGCCAAAAATTCATTTCTAGAACAATCTAAGTTATAATTAGAATGTCTCTTACTAAAATTATACTAAAAAACATGATAAACATAACGTCTTTGACTTGGACTTAGATAATGATCCTAATATTTAACTTACACTAACAGAGAAACATAAACTATGTATTGTTTACAGAATATAAAAAAAAATCAGATTCTGGTCAGGTAGACAATGAACTTTATTTTGGACAAGGTCACCTACAAAATACAATTTTATATAACCCATGGCATATAATGAATAAACAAACAATGCAAATTAAATATGCATAACAGTGTCTAACAGTGTGTATGTGTGTTACCAGCAAGTAGTTAAAATACAAGAGCTGACTTGCTATCATCTATCAATCAATGAACTGTAATATTTACTCTGGCAATCAGTGTATGTATCACAATAAGCAATCAAACTATAGATGCAAGACAACACTAGAGTGAAACAAAACCAAAATATGAACCATCCAAATGTAAACATTGTCTTATTATCATTTGGAATTAAGTAAACAATAATGCTCCTTACAACAAATTATTCCTTGTATAGATTTCTGCTGGAGTTATTTTTTTGTGGCTTTTTTTAAATTGTTCACTCTCGGTGAAATTTATTTTAGTCTTCTACAGGTGTACAGGAGAAAACTACAATTGAACTTGGTTACCAGTTGAACTGGACCACTCCAGTGGCCTAAGTAGTTGGAGTGTCTGCCTCAGATGCAGGAAGTTGTGGGTTTGAACCCCAGCTGAGTCATACCACAGACTTATAAAAATGGTACTTGCCTTGCTTGGCGCTCCGCATTAAGAGGTTAGTGTTGCAACTGGTTGGCCTGGTGTCAGGAAAGTATGATTGGCTGGGACATGATGCCACATGTCTGCAGCATGATAACCCAGTGCTAGACATCACTCTAAACTGCCACACTGCAGACATTATAGTGAATATATGACTAAAAAATTGTAAAGCTATGTTATAAATCTAAATCACACACACACACACACACGCACATTTGAACTGATTCCAACATATTGGTATGTAATCTATATCAGAAAACTGGAAGTTTCTGTTCAAAAATACATTTTTCTCAAATCTTCTTTCAATTTTCAATTTTGTTCATGCATTTCCAGCAGCTAGTGAATCCCAAACTGAAATAACACCATTACAAAATCTGACATATACAGCTGTCATTTTGAGTACAGGCAGAAACTGGTCAAATGATCATATAAAACTGAACTTAGTCTATTATAAACATTCCTACCAGTTTCATAAATGTATGAGAAACTTCTTTTAACATTTTGATTCATGACTGAGTAATAATTTTACACGAAAGTAAAATTCTGTTGGAAGTAAAAATTGTCAGTTTTCAGTAGTCACAATGTACAGCAGCACTCATCATGATAGCAATGTAGGCTATACATGTACCATGTTTTATGTGATTATTATGACCAGTCTTAGCTAATGTGTTCAAAGCGTAGGTGGTACATATAGATTTACATGTGGATTGCAGTTTCAGTTTGATATTTAGCTGTAAAGAAAGAACAACAATGAAAACTGAAAGAAGTGCCAGAAAGACATGTCATCCCTTCAGTCTCTTTGAAATAGCACATGCAGTCAGTGTCTGGACTGAAATGCTAATTGATCACTTCAAGCTATTTAAGTTTTTTTTAAGAATACCTCCTATCCATTACATTCCAAGTAATGCTTGGATGAGGTGTACATTTATCAGTAAGCAAACGATGGAGAATTGGTGTTCAGCTTTGCACACTCTACTGGGTATTTTCCTGGAAATTTTTGACCATAAATTTGAACCCTGTGCTCTTGGCACTTTTAATTCCATTATTTCCAGTGAAAATAATTGTTTTTCCATTTCAAAGTTTGTGTCCTTTCCTGAGTTGTGGGACAGGAGGACATGTGTCCCTTGCCCAAGAGATCCTAGGTGGAACACTAAAAAGAGATCCTAGGTGGAACATTAAAAATGATGACTGCTAATTAGAATTTTATCATCTAATTAGTTTAAACATCTGGGACCTGAACTACAAATTGGATTCACCAATTTGAACGATTTTTTTTTTTTACTGCAAGACCTTTTAAAGAATAATTCATTAGGTGTAATATCTCATTGCAAAATATGGTTTCCATGTTAACATTTTTCCTGATTATATTTTAAGATATTGGTCATTTCAACTTTAGTTATGTAAATCTGCTATTATGCAAATTTAGCAAAACTTGCATTTTCACAACTAATCATAAGAAAGCAAAAACAAATTAGGTTCATTATTGATAAGTTGGCCACATCAGTATTGGCTGTTAACTTCACGCCACATTTAATTCATCCTTGTAGGTAAAAGTGAACTGACGTTTCAGTTTTTATGCACTTTGGATCATAGAAATGAAAGCAAAAGTCTAAAAAAAAAATTTTGTGATCATTACATTTTTTGTTATTTAGTTGAATTAATCATTGTCTTATTTTCAGGATTTAGACAAGAATGGAATGTTCTTGTTGCCATTTTGAAAAACTTTCAGAAGAGTTTCCACCCACAACAATTACAGATGAATGTGACCATCCAGTATTTGTATGCCTCAAGGTGAGTGACAGACATTTGTTCACACTGATCTAGCCAAATCGACACAATCATAATTAGTAATCACACAATTTTGATCTCAGCAGTAACTTGCTCATTGTTATAACACAGCTTTATACTATTTTTGCTGAAAAGCCACCATCAGTTTGATGTGAATAGATCCTCCCACAAAGTCAAGATTTGTCAGTATAATGCAATCCACTCATGCACCTGGCAGAATGGTCATCTTTTTCAAGGACACCATGATGAATTGATGTTATGCCTAGATCGTCACCAGAGAAAATTGCATATAATGAGTTATTCCATTTGCTGTCTTCCTTCCACAGTTAATTCAAAACTTAGTGTTACACTACCAGTTCCATAATTTAATTTTCTGTGAAAGTAACACTCTACATCTTTTTAGAATTCATTTTAGGGGTACACATTAGGGGTTTGGGTATACTCTCCTACATTTCATTATTCATCTAAAGAGCATGAGTAAGTCCCTGTGTTATGGAATAATGGCACAGTCTGTCTAACATCAAAGAGTGAGTGGCTAGTGTTTTCCTCTTTCTGTCTAAAAAATAGATTGATATTAAAAAAATCATTGAATTTTTATTGTTATTGTTGCTGTTTCCTTCAAAGCGTAATTAATAATGTCCACACTCTTGCTTTGTCACTGTCATTGCATGTGTCTGCATTTTTTCCTCAATAATTTCCTTAACAGTGAGAAAACATCTTTCTTTACTAAAGGTTAAATGGATCATTTGTTTACCTCATGCATATAGAGCGGTGTACTTAGTACGCACTGCATACAACCAGGTGAGTTTATGCATGACATTAATATATATTGTCATTATTTCATTTTTCAGAACAGAATAATGTCTGGACTATCTGTGGGGGCAGTGTGGCCACGAAAAGGGCCCATGGAACACTCACAGACTGCATCTTTTGCTCAAGTGCATGCACAAAAATCATTGTGCACTTTGCAGATTGTTGCTTCAAAAACCTGGAATCTGATTCTGTCTGCACTTATGGGCAATGGAGGAAACTACCTTTCCCTCTCGTCTTTGGAATTTTGGGGTTTATTCCTGCAAACAACCCAAGGTTCTGCGATAGGCTTAGCTCCTCAGCTTGGAATAGCACTTCATGGTCCCAGGAATTGATGGGACCAACTTCTTTGGTGGCCTGTGAGGACCCTCCAGGAAGAGGGACATAAGGCTTGAGGAGTCGATAACATTCATCTGAAAGGGAGAAGAAGTTGGACACTCCTCACATTCAGGGCAGCATGTTGCTTTCTTGAGAGGAGTTGGTGCATCTATTACATCATGCCCTGAGTAGTGTGTTGATCCCTTCTGTTAGGGAGGTTGTGCACAGCACATCTTACCCATGATGTATTGCTCCTTCCATCTAGGGAGGTGGTGCACCACACAAACTTCATATTCATGACAGCATGTTGCTACCTCCTGTTAGGGAGGAGGTGCACTGTACATCTCACATCCACAACAGTGTGTTGCTTCCTCCAACATCAGAGTTGGTACAATACTTCAAGAGTAGTGTGATCTCCATGCCACCCACCATTTGGATGGATCAGCTGAGGATGAGGTATTCTCCCATGATTACTTAGTGGTCTCACAGTACAGGGATAGGGTATGGACTGATTACCTCCACTTCCGTCCCATCCTGTGCAGGATTGGGAGTCTGCCCAACTGGCTCAGACTAGGGAATGGGATTGAATCAGTATCATACCCTTCCTTATTATTCCAACAAATCCTTACGTGATGTTGGGCCCTCCACCTTAGGGTCCTTGGTCCATTATTCCCACATGGGATACTGGACACTGCCTCCCCCACAGTAAAGATGATATGCTGTTTACCACCATCACCTCCTCTCCAGGTGACATCAATCTGGAAGGCTAAAGAGGTCACATCATCCAGGGAAGACAGATGATATCATCTCCCTCTACAACTCATATCACTATAGCCCCTACTCACCATGCTGAATAGTGAGCCATGGCACAGAGTACTCCTATGCCCCCTCCACAACTGAGGCACATAGTGATACCCAGCAACTCTCTGGTTCAGAGTATACTAGACGATGATGATGATGCCCTCTCTATCCTCATCGACTCCTAGAAGCAACCTCACTGATGCCTCATGTTAGGCCTACTCCTTCCTGTCAGTTAGATGAGGTCTGGTCCTTTGATAAGGCAGTAAATGAAGTCTGCTGCCTCTTTCCCCCAGATTTGTGCCAGAAACCATCTGTTGTAGAGTCCAAGAAGAACCTTTCCATTTTTAAAAAGATAATGGAGGCAAAAACCTGTTAGATCTCTTGCTTCTTGGCCAAAATGTTGCTTGGCAGTGTCAAGGCAGGACCATCCCTCCTTTGATGCTGAGACTCCTGATCTCTGCTGCCAGTTACTGGGTACATTCCCTGATGTGGGCTTTTAAACCTTGCTAGTTGGACTCGGTTCATCCAAAGTGGATATTTCAAGGGCACACCTTCCCATTAAAACAATTGAAGCTATGGAACAGAAAGGTTACTCATCACTTGTCTTGTTGTTGGACTGTAACAAATAGGCAGGGTCTTTTATCCAACCTAGAGAAATTGGAGCTTACTCATCTCAAGATTTCATGTCTGTATTTCCATTTAAAGAATTCATCTATATGGGGATAAATTTCCTCACAAACAGTTTCTATCAGGAGCCCCCATGCACACACCCGAACTCCACTCATCATTCAGAGACGTGTCAGATTCAGGGTGGGGCACTCATCTAGAGTCATCTTGACAGTTTCTCAGGGGAGAGGAAGATAGTCCTTGTGGAATGATCTACATTAGTCTGTAGGAGATGTCCTGTAAAGAGTTTGGAGATTGTGATTGATAGACTTGTTTGAGCCAAGGCTAAAAAACAAACTACCCTTTTAGATTTCCCCAGTTGCCAGCCTTGGCCTGGGAAGTGGATGCTTTCAGCCTGATGTGGGATTGTGTGTTCACTTATGCCTTCCCACTCTTCAGGAATATCCCACAGGTGCTCCACAAAGTTAGGAACTCAACTACTAGCTCATTTTGAGCCCTAAATGATCATTGTTCAGTGATCTAATGTTGGACCATTCCAGGATATTACCCAAGAGGAGGTTCCTCCTGTTGTAGCACAGGGCTGTCTCCTATGCAACACTGAACAGCCAAGAGATTCTCCATCTTCATGCTTGGCTTATCTTAAATGATCTCTCTTTATGAGCAACATTAGGTGCATCACTGAGTCCAGGATCGAGACAATCTTTGTCAAAGGTCTCATGCCAAGTGGAGAATCTTTTGTGATTGGTGCATTAGGAAATGTGCCACTCATAGCTGTCCCTTGGTGAGAACAATGGCTGATTTTCTTCTCCTTTATGAAGAGAAACAGTATTCTGTTTCTACTATCAAGAGCTATAGGGTAACCATATCCAACATACTCTTTTTTTTTTAAAGGTGCAACCTTTTGTGCAGACTCTCACATAGCAGACCTGATCAGTATTTTTGCAGCAAAGACTGGTGTCTCACTGATTAATGCCTAGATGGAATCTCTCCCATTTCATGTGGTCTCTAACTAAACCCACTATAAATCTTTGGGTGAAACTTCCTTTGCCACATGCTCGTATTGACTATGTATTTGTATGTTACCTCAGTAAGTAAATACACAAGTGGAATATTTTATTTCATTTAATAGACTATACTTAAGATAATTTCCATTCATTGTTTATTTCTGCATAAGAAGAGTTTCACTGCAATAACAGTGTTCTTAGTGCATACACAGGGGTGTACGTGGGACAACACTACTACAAATCAGGTGAGTTTAGCAGCTGTTTAAGCCCCATCTGAAGGAGGGTCTCCATGTTCGAGAAGCCGTTAGACTACCCCCCAGTAGGGAGATGATGAAAGTTCTCATGTCTCCAACAGTGTGCGTGCTTCAGGTAGCAGTTTGCTCCATCCTGTTGGGGAGGTAGAGCACTGCAACTGTGGGTTGTGCACTCCTGTTAGGGAGGTAGAGCACCCTGATAGCAGGTTGCTACTGTCTAGAAGGAGGTTGAGCACCACATTGGCAGGCTGCTCCCTCCCATCAGGGAGGTTGAGCACAGCAATACATACTGTGCTTCTGACAATGTCTCGCCACCTTCTATTAGGGAGGTAAAACATTGCACCCATGATGCACACTGTGATAAATCAGTTAAAGACGAGGTCTTCTCCATCTTCACTCATCTGCCTCAAGGTACAGGGACAGGGCCAAAACATAGCTTCCCCCTTTCCCCACTCCACCATCCCACCCTGTGCATGATCTTCAATCCATACACAGGACTCAGGCATGGGATGGGGAGCGCTTTGGTGTCCCACCCCTTCCCAATTATACCTATGAATCCTTATAGGATGTGGGGCCTTCCACCTCAGGACCTTGGTCAATTATGCCCCCATGGGCTACTGGACCTTGTCCTTTCGGTCAAAGTAATGCTATGGCTTGTGTCCCACCATCACCTCACCAGGTTGTTGGAAGGCTAAAGGTGTTGCATCATCTAGGGTAGACAGATGTTCTTGTCTCCTCTCTGCACCTCCTGATGAACCAGGGAGTACTGCTATGCCCGCTCCATCAAGGGACTTGGTGATGCCCAGCCACTCTCCAACTCTGAGCATCTTTGACTATGATGATGATGATGCAGTCTTCATCCTCTTTGATTCCACTGAGTTTGAGACAGAAGCTGTGGCAATGACACTTTCTCTCAGGCCCACCCTTCATCTCATTGAGAGATGGATGAGGAAGAAGAGGTCTGGTCCATTGATAAAGCAGTAAACAAAGCTTACCATTTGTTACCCCTAGACTTGTGCCCCAAACCATCAGGCACACACTCCAGAAAGATCCTTTCCAGTTTGGAAAATATCTCTGGGGTACCAACTCAACCAGACCTCTTATTTCTCCCAAATTCATCCGAGATTGAGGAAATATCATGGAGGTTTCCACAAGTCCAAAATATCGCTTCACAGCTTCAAGGGTGGTCTGTTCCTCTATCCACATTAGGACCCCTTATCTCTTCTTCCAGCTACTGGGTTTATTTCCCAAAGTGAGAGATCAAACCTTCTCCTTTGGACACTGATGCGGCCAAACTGGGTATTTCTTTATGAAACTGGGCACGCCTTCCCATCAAAACGATGATGACATGGAGTGGAAGACCAGTTGCTTGTAACCATAGTTTCACGTGCCAACCTGTTCACAGCTACTTCCTTTAGTATGCTGAGAGAGGCCTCCTTGAATCTAGCTGCATTACAACATGTGCTGGAAGCTGTGACCAAGACATCCTGGAATGTGCTATCTGTTGCTATGGCAGTATCAGCAGTATTTCTGCACATCCACCATCATGCTGCATTAGACTCATCGAAGGTCTTGCTTAACCACAGTAAAGACCTTCTAAGAGCTGTTCCTCTAGAAGCCAAGACCCTCTTTGGGGGCCTCATTCCTACTGTGACTTTTCTGGATCACCAGTATTGATCTATCACCTTATCTCTTGGTCCACTGCAATCAACCAGGAAACAAAATCAGGCAAATCACCTTCAGGGGCCATATGCCAAATTTTTCAAGCAGGTACAACCCACGTCCAATCCCCAAACTCTTGCTAGACCACCTCCTTCATCAGGTTCATGGTGCCCAGATCGCTGCAGATCCAAACCTCCTTCCTTTCCTACAGCAGGAAATGGGGATGGGGGGACAACCCTAGCAAATTATTCCCTCTCTGGCTGATTCACCATCTCCAAGTTCAGTCACTTCAACAGGATCTGTTCTGCTCTTTGCCCACTGTAAATCAATTGGGTCTCCTACCCAACCTCAAGAAGTCCGAACTTGTTCCTTCACAGGACTTTATTTACGTGGGGATGAACTTCCTCGTAAACCAAATTTGGTCCAGGTTCCCTTGGATCAGGTTGATCAAATCCTGACATTCATAAAGATACCAGAAGTGAAAATCATGTTATCTGCTCGCCTTTATCTTTCCCAACTCAGAACCTTGAATGTCTCTGCCAGTTTGGTTCTGTTAGGATGTCTCCACATGCATCCTCTACAGTTCCTTCTTCTTGCAAGGTTGAAACCTGACAGAGATTCTCTATCAACCCTGATCCCTCTAGGACCAGTTTTGCACCACCATTAACTTTGGTGGATGAACTGAGACAGATTCCTTGTGGGGGTTCCCATGCACACACACAATCTCCATTCCTATATCTTTGCCGATGCATCAGATTTGGGCTGGGGAGCTCATTTAGAGCTGAGGGCATATTTCTCCATGGTTTCTGGACTCAGGCCGAATTGTCCCTCCACATCATTAACCTGGAAATGAAACCAGTATTTCTAGCATTGGAAGGGTGCATTGACATAATAAGAGGCTGATGTGTCATGGTCTCCTCAGACAACTCGTCGATCTTAGCTTACCTACAATGTCATGGCGGTACGCCTGCCCCTTCCCTTTCAGTGGAAGTCTGGAACCTCTTCATCTGGGCAGCATCAGAGAATGTTATAATCAGAGTTAATGAAGGTATTAGCGGACAGCCTGTCCAGAACAGAATGGTCTCTTCATCACTCAGTCCCTGTTTTACCTCTTGGAAAGACCTTTAATGGACCTCAGCAACAAACTTCCCTTTTACAAGTCTCCTGTCCTGGATCAGAAAGCATGGGCAGTCAATGCATTCAGCTTCCTAGTGGGATCACCTAGTCACATATGCCTTCCCACCCTTTAACTGCTACCACAAGTTCTGCAGAATCTGAACTTCCACTGTTTGGATCATTCTCATTGCCCCATTGTGGCCCCAGGGATCATCATACATGCCAACCATTATGCTTTTGGCATAATCATTACATATTTTTTTGTCACCAAATTACATTTTCCATGAGACTGCATATGGATTATGCTTTTATGCTACATTAAAAAATGAAATAAAAATAAAGCAATAAAAAATTGCTTTTGTCATTTTATTATCATCTCTTTAATTCCACTCATATAAATTTGAGAATATTCTTAAAAAGGTGACTACAACTGTATATGACCCATTTCCAACATGTCAGATCAGAAAAAGTGACAAATCAACTCCACTTTACAAACTGTAAAAGAATATGAGAGTAATGTAAATACAACACTCTGAGCACCTGACCATGATCATTGCAGAATTCTAGGTCACAATCATTCAGTGAAAGTTACACATGTAGACTAGTTGAAGTGAGTGCTGAATATTAATAATTTTTCGGTATATTTCGTCTTTGTATTCTGGTTCTAATCCATATGGATTTTTTCTTTTGTGACAAGAATTTTGACCAGTTGCAGATCCAGGTTAGTCGTAAAAGTATCTTTTTCATATGTGCTGTAATTCTTGCATGTAATATGTAGATTACACTTTTTATGCCCAAATGATGCTTTTTGCCACTTATAATAGCATTAATTATGCTTATACCTCTTGGGGGTTGTCATCTACGGATCATGGTTCAGTGATCTCCTAGACCTCTTGATCGATCGACCCAGATCTCTACTACACAGAAGGGATCTCCTGTCACACTTCTCCACAACAACCTAGGCATTCTCCACCTTCATACCTGGCTCATCTCAAACAATCTCTCCACCAGAACAAGTTTTTGGGTCGGGTTGCTAGTTGCACCTTTCAAGCCAGGAGAATTTTTACATCTAAAGTCGATGCTGCCAGGTGGATTATCTTCTGTGAGTGGTGCAGTACAAAACACGTTGATCCTATCTGCCCCTCTGTAACTCCCATTGCTGATTTCCTTTTGTTACTCTTTGAGAACAAAAGATGTTCAGTATCCACTATCAAAAGCTATCAAGCTGACATTTCCAGCACACTTAATTCTGGACACATATATCAGTTCAGTTCCGCATCTTGCCTAGCTTATAAAATATTTTGAGTTTCAGAGACCTGTCTCCTGCTCACTTATGCCCAGATGGAATCTTGTGTTCTACAGTCAGTAACCAAAGCCCATTATGAACCATTGAATGTAGCTTCCTTTCTTGATCTCACACTCAGAATGGTGCTCTTTCTCACTCTTGCCTCTGCGAGACAAGTGAGATTCATGCCTTGTCCATTAACTCTGGCTGTTTCTAGTTTAATGTGAATTATGACTATTTCCTTTCTCGGCCAACCAGGTTTTCTCACAAAAATCAGTTACCAAAGTTAACACCCTTACCCATAGAGATTCCCAGTCTCAGTTAAATCTGCTCAGGGGATCATCAAGAAAGACTCTTGTGCCCTGTGTGTCCTCTCTGCTTCTATTCTGATGCCTCTAAAGCAAAAAGAAAGGGTAGAAACAATTCTTTCTCCCTGTTAAGTGCTCCATAGATATTTTTTCTGCCACTTTTTCCCAGTAGATTGTCATAACAATCAAAAAAGCCTACAAGTCTCTCACTGATCAAAACCTCATCTTTATGACATTTAAAGCTATGAGGTTTGAGCTGTTACTACCTCATGGGCTTACTTGAATCATTCTTCCCAGAAGGATATCATGAAGGCAACCTTCGGCACTCCCATACTACCTTTTCCTCCTTCTGCCTCCACTCATTAGCACAACAGAGCGCAGTCATTTTTCCCTGGGTCCCATGGTTATGGGACAGTGTGTTACTCAGAGAGACATGAACCTTCCATAGATGGACCTCTCCCTCTATGGTGAGTACATTTAATTTTTCTGTTTTTGATCAGTTGGACATCAGCCTACCCACCATACTGATAAATTCAGCTAAGCAATAGTGACAGGATAAGTAATTGCTGCTATTAAAATGTAGTTTTTGTGGGGTAAAACTAATTTTAATTATGCAATACTTATGGTCGCTATTGCTGAATATCCTCCTCCCACCCCGCTCTGATGCCTTGCATAATTGTTGTCTGTGGAAAAGAAGACACATAGGTATATCTAACTTCTGTGCATGACCATGCGACTGAGTGGTGTGCAAAAGGTCATACTGACATTTCTCCACGCTGTGGGAGGATGTATTCACATCAGATGGATGATGTATTTTCAGCATGAAAATAGATTAGTAAGCAATAGTGACAAGTAAGTATTGCATAATTAAAATTAGTTTTACCCCTCAGAAACTACATTTTTGGCCTACCACTGGTAGAGTCACATGTAAGTTGAATGGCAACCAAACACTGCTGTTGGATCAAAAGTTAATCCAATCGAGTCATAATTGATTATTTTGAAAGAGCTGTTAAAAACAAGCCTGTCAACCATGAAATGCATCTGTTTCTAGTTTTAAAGCAGAGTTAACAATTATTATTTCTTTGTGTCTGCCCTAAGCTCTGGCACAGTTGTACTAGCTCAGAAGCCCTCTATCAAATCTAAAATTAACTGATGACAACACTCGAATCACATCTCAAACATATGACTTCCTAAGAGTCAAGGGCATAAAAATATATCATATAAAATATTTTTACCGATACTTTCACAAGTACACATCCTTGATTCACTCAAAAAATAGATTATGATTTCCCTCATAAAAGAATCATTTGAATTTTAGATTATTTCTTTCCACTTCAGTGTACAATTCAGCAAGTAAAACAGAATGGTTCATGTCCTGAAATGGAATGCAATCAGAAGGTTTCTCCAGAGAATCCAAGATTTAAGCTTTTTGAAGCCATCCTCTCTGAGATGTTCACTGAATACACAGCTTCATATACCCCTGAGGTAACCATTTCTGGACCAGGAACATTATATGTGACCATGTTGACAGGGGAGAGCATAAATATACCCTACAACCCCAGTATGACAGTGTACGAATTGAAGCAAAGAATCTATGAAAGAAAGAATCATGACATCAACAAGCAGAAACTTTTGTACCAGGGAGGTTCAGATGACCAGGGTGTGGAATTGCAAGTGAGTTTTATTAATCCCCCATTAATGTACAGACTCTTCTAAAATCTAGCATGAACATAGTAGATGGAAATGGTCACATTAACTGATAGTTAATGAACTCTGTAGATCAACTATCATAATGTTTGTTGCCTTATATCATTTAGTTAATAGCTCACTTAGCTGTAAGGCTTATGGTATAGTCCCAGATTCAGGTGCATTGTCCAGTTCCCATTGTCTTTTGTAATGCATCAACATTGCTTATTTTCAACTTCTAAGAAACCACTGCAGAATTTCAAACAAATATTGCAGAAAGCATCTTTGCATAAAGGTTTTTTAAAATTGTACAAAAAATGATGCCAGCCATTATATGGCCACTATTATGAAAAACAAAAAAGAAAAACTTTTGTACACATGTTACCAGAAAAATACAACATCATTAATGGCCACAAATACTAAAATTAGAAGCAAAAATTAAACAGCATATTCTTATTACTACTCTTAATAATAATAATTCTATGTTCGGGTATTATACTGTTTTTGGTAGACATGGATCACACAGGTGAGGAGTATTACCAGGTAGCCCATATCGGATTAGTGACTGTAAATATTCAGGAGCACTATTATTGGATATCCTGTACATTAACTTAGCTATTTTCAACTGGATTTGGTCTTTAATAGGTAGTATTTTTAATTTGCCAGCTAAATTTTCCCTGCTTCTGTTTGGATTGATATTAGCCCAAATGCTCTTTTTTTTGAAGACATGCTAACTTAGCTGTTTTTTTATTTGAATTACACAATACTGTATTACAGTAATCCAAATAGGGTTGTATGTAACTGTTATAAAATAGTTTCCTGTGCCTTTCTGGGAGACAATGTCTTATCCTACTGAGAAGTCATAAACTTTAGTTAATTTTTATGTCTGATATGTTCAGTCCATGATAGATTGTTATCTACCAAAAACACATGGTACTCTATATGACAACCATTTGCAAATTTCTATCTTTCCATGTTAGACATAATTCATCATTCTCAAGATTTGTTCTTTTTTAGTTGTGTTGAGATAAGTAATATTTTAGTTTTACCATTATTTAATACCATGTCATTACATGTGCACCATTTGTCCAATTTGTTTAGGGCATCCAGTAAAGAAATTTCCAGTTCATGCTTTGTGTTTTGGATATCTGATAATGTTGTATCATCTGCATGGAGATCTGTATATGAAACCAAGTTCCCCAGGAAAAGTGATAGGTCATTAATAATAATAATAATAATAATAATAATAATGACTTTTTTTAAAGAGGGTAACACAATTAGCTAAAAACTAATCTACCCAGGCTTGCGCCCTGGAGAGGCCACTCCATCCTCGCCCTTGAGCGAGGAAACAACACGGAAGCTGGCAGTCTACGGGTTCTACCTTAGAGGAGCTCAGCAAAGCCATCGACTCCCTCCCAAACGACAAAGCACCAGGTAGCGATAGCATCCCGCCAGAAGCCATCAAACGTGGGAAACCGACATTGCTACAGCCGCTGCATTAGCTACTCTGCCTCTGCTGGGAGGAAGGAGCAGTCCCCCAAGACATGCGCGACGCCACCATTGTGACCCTCTACAAAAACAAGGGAGACCGCAGTGACTGTAACAATTACAGAGGAATCTCGCTTCTCAGCATCGTTGGCAAAGTGTTTGCCCGCATCCTCCTAAACAGGCTGCAGCTGCTGGCGGACCGCGTGTATCCGGAATCCCAGTGCGGCTTCAGAGCAGGAAGGTCGACAACAGACATGATCTTCTCCCTCCGACAACTCCAAGAGAAGAGCAGAGAGCAAGGTCAGCCATTCTACATGATGTTCATCGACCTCACCAAGGCCTTCGACCTGGTCAGCAGGAAGGGCCTATTTGAACTTCTTGGGAAGATCGGCTGCCCCCCAAAACTCCGCAGCATGATAATCTCCTTCCATACAGATATGAAGGGTACAGTACTGTATGATGGATCCTCCTCAGACTTCTTCCCCATTAACAGCGGCCTGAAGCAGGGCTATGTGTTGGCACCAACCCTTTTCGGGATCTTCTTCTCCCTGATCCTGTCCTACGCCTTCAGCACGTCCACTGATGGCGTATATCTGCACACCAGGTCCGACGGGAGGCTGTTCAACCTGGCACGACTGCGCTCGAAGACCAAAGTGAGGTCAGTACTCATCAGGGAGATGCTCTTTGCTGACGACGCGGCTCTTGTGACCCACACCGAGGATGCCCTCCAGAGACTGGGAGACCGTTTTGCTGATGCCTGCAAGCAGTTCGGGCTCACCATCAGCCTAAAAAAGACAAACGTCAGTGCTCAAGATGTCACCACTGTCCCTTCCATCAGAATCGACGGCGCCACCCTGGAAGTAGTCAACAACTTTATTTACCTGGGGTCAACCATCAGCAACACTCTTTCGCTTGATGTGGAGCTGGAGAGAAGGCTTGGAAAGGCAAACACCATCATGGCCTGACTAACAAAGAGGGTGTGGGAAAACAGCGCGCTGACAGTGCACACCAAGACTCAAGTCTACCAAGCCTGCGTTCTGAGCACCCTCCTATATGGAAGTGAGACCTGGAGCACCTACATGAGGCAAGAGCGTCGACTCAACTCCTTCCATATACGATGCCTACAACGCATCCTGAAAATCAGCTGGCAAGACCACGTCCCACACAGCGAGATCCTTCAGCGTGCAAGTATCCCAAGCATGTACTCCCTGCTGAGCAAACGCCGCCTTCGATGGCTGGGACACGTCCGACGCATGGAGGATGGGAGGCTGCCAAAGGACATCGTATATGGTCAGCTGGCCACTGGCACCAGAAGAGTCGGCCGCCCCTCACTCCACTTCAAGGATGTGTGCAAGAGGGACATGAAGGCATGCGGCATTTCACCAGACAGCTGGGAAGTGCAGGCCGAGGACCGAGGCACCTGGAGATTGATGGTCAGCAAGGGCATAGCAGTTGCAGATGGGAGGAGAGTCCAGCAGGCAGCAGAGAAACGTGAGAGAAAGAAGAGCGCAGCAGCAACCCAAGCAACTCAGACTTCCCAGTACGTCTGCACCAACTGCAATAGGGACTGTCACTCGCGCATCGGCCTGCACAGCCACAACAGACGATGCCAAAACCCCAGAGACAGACAACACTCTAAGGGCGCTACTCACATGGTCTCCCGAGACTGAGCTGCCAATGATGATGAATCTACCTTGAGGCCCTCATACAAAGGAATTTATTTATTTTAGCTGCATCTCTGAAACCACTGGATATAGTGGGTTTGGAAGAAGGAAATAGAGTGGGCATTTCTAATCTAAACTGGAACACTATTCCAGAGCAAGTTCCAGAGTATTGGAAACTTTTTTTAAAAATAATTCCTTATTCGGTTGAGAATTTTATACTGTTTGGTTGACATGGATCACAGGTGGGGAGTATTACCAGGTAGTCTATACTGGAATAGTGATTGTAAATATTCAGGAGCACTATTATTGGATATCATGTACATTAATTTGGCTTTTCTCAAACAGATTCGGTCTTTAATAGGAAATATTTTTAACTTACCAGCCAAATTTTCCTTGCTTTCTTTCTGGATTGATATTAGCCCAAATGCTCTTTTTTGAAGTTTTTATCATTTGAATTACCCCATACTGTATTACAGTAGTCTAAATAGGGTTGTATGTAACTGTTATAAAATAGTTTCTGTGCCTTTCAGGGAGAAAATCCTATCCTACTGAGAAGCCATAAACTTGAATTGACTTTTATACTGATATGTTTGATATGTTCAGTCCATGATAGGTTATTGTCTACCAAAACACCAAGTAGTCTATCATGACATACCATTTGCAGATTTCTATCCTTCCATGTCAGACATTGTTCATCACTATAAAGATTTGTCCTCTTTGTTGAGATAAGTAATATTTTAGTTTTACCAGTATTTACCACCATGCCAGTGCAAGTGCACCAGTTGTCCAGTCTACTGAAATCCTAGACACTATGAAAACACGAGACCAATTCAAGGCTATAGGAAATCATGCACAATATAATGTATGGAGAAATAAAATAACAAGCATGATTAAAAAAGCTAAAAAAAATTATTATCAATCATTGCTTGAAAACAAAAAGAGTAACACAAATTCCATTTGGAAAGTCTTCCATGAACTCACTGGAGGAACACACAAAGATCAGATAAGTAAAATTCATTCACTTCTAGTAAATGACACCATAGTCACTGATGACACTGACATTGCAAATGTTTTCAATGATTTTTTCATCAACATGACCACAAAGTTAAAAGAACCAGTGATAGAAAACAACTTTAATGAACTGAAAAAGTTCTTCAGCAGGAAAATCTCTTAGGAGATATGTTTCTCGATCCCACCAGTATCAAAAACTTTGTTAGAAAATGTCTTAGTGAACCAGATACAAAGAAAGCTACAGGACTTGATCAGACTGGTCCACGACTCATTAAATCTTCTGCATCTGCTATTGTAGATAGCATAACATAAACCTAGAATTGAGCCTTGTGAGACTCCATATCTAATTATTCCAGGTTCAAACAAACAGAATATTATTTATATGAACATGTTGTGTTCTCTTATTTAAGTATGAAATAAACCATCTAATTGATGTACCATGTCAAAAGCTTTCCTGAAATTGACAAATACAGATCCAGTTATTCTACCTAGATCAAGTGCTTGAAGCCATTTATCAGTTACGAAGGTCAAGGTAGTATCACATGAATGTTTCTGTATAAATCCTGATTGGTTAGGGTGTAACAGCGCATGTTTGGTTAACTATGACATAAATGAGTGGACACATTATTCAGTCAATTTTGTCATGTTTGATAGTATCAAGATTAGTTGGTAGTTATCATCATCATGCTTAGAACCTGATTTGTGAATAGACCACTTTTGCAGTCTTCCATATTTTGGGGACAGATGAGTTTGCAATAATTCATTTGATTATTAACTTTATGCTATCCAAAATAGCTGAAGCAGATGTTTTTATGAGTTGTGGAGCAATCTGATCAAGTCCTGTAGCTTTCTTGGTATCAAGTTCAATTAGACATTTTTTAACAAAGTTTTTTGATACTTGTGGGATAGAGAAACTTAACTCACTAGGGATTTTGCTCATGCAGAACCTTTTCAGTTCATTTAAGTTGTTTTCAATCACTAGTTCCTTTAATTTTGTGGTAATGTTGGTGAAAAAATATTGAAAACATTTGCAATATCAGTGTCATCAGTGACAATGGTTTAATTTACATGAAGTGAGTGAATTTTATTCATCTGATCTCTGTGTGTTCTCCCATATCATGGAAAACTTTCCAAATAGAATTTGAGTTGCTCTTTTTGTTTTCAAGCATTGATTAATAATAAGGTATTTTTAGCTTTTTAAATCATACTTGTTATTTTATTTCTCCATACTTTATTTTGTGCATGGTTTTGCATAGTTTTGAATTGGCTTGTGTTTTCATGGCCTCTAGAATTTCAGTAGGTTGGATTTCATACTTTACTTGATGTACTTTTAGTGGTGCATGTTTAGAGACTACATCCATTAATAAGTCAGTTCACACCCTCGGAGCTTCATCTATGTCATCCAAATTTTGGATCATATTCCATGGAACTTTATATAGGTTATTGAGAAATTGTTCTTCATTAAAATTTTTGAACAATCAGTAAGTGATAGTTTTGTGTATATTTTTACTATTTGTGTCACATTTTAACTTTCTTGTGAGAAAATTAGGGTAGTGGTCGTTAAGACCAATATTTGGTACATTAACATATGCCATATTGCCTGGTAAGTTAGTATAAATGTAGTCAATAAGGGTGTGTGATATTTCTGTTACTCTTTGTGGGTTCATTTACCAGCTGGACTAGGCCTAATGAGTCAATAAATTCCACCCTGTTATTCCTTATCTGAGTACTAAGTAAGTCCTTATTTGCATCACCTATTATAGGGGTCATGCTACCAGGCAAAGTGGGTGACTAAGTTGCTTCATGAAAAAAAATTCACCTTTTTTCTTAGGAAAGAGAAAATGACTTTGCTCTGTGATCTTATGTAGATGTACATTGAGTGTCAGTTCATTTTGAGATGTCCCCTTGCCTTAGCCAAATATTTCTAGTGTTGTACCTCAGGGCAAAATGTAGGCATTAAGCCATCAAGTAACTGCTGTTGATTTCAACTGCACCAACAAACAAACTCTTGCACATTCACAGGCATGTGTTTTGATAGCTGATTGACCATTTACCCCTTACCGAGTAAGTTATAGCAGAGATGTGTTTTACAACTATCACTGGCAGATATCCTCAAGTTATCATTTGATGATAAAAACACACAAATTTGTGTTTCAAAACTTAAACAGTAGTATGTAAATAGCAGTTTGTGTTTTAAGAGCAGAATCAGTGACTGCTGCTTGTGCATTCAGCTGTAAGTGAACCTGTCGGGGGAAAAATTTTTGGGCATTCCTGTGTCTGGGAAGTAACACTTTGTTAGATTGTCTGTTTCATAAACATTTGGGCAAATATATTAAGGAAAATATTCAACT
Organism: Megalonaias nervosa; assembly: GCA_016617855.1. Classification (NCBI taxonomy): domain Eukaryota; kingdom Metazoa; phylum Mollusca; class Bivalvia; order Unionida; family Unionidae; genus Megalonaias; species Megalonaias nervosa. The sequence goes on along the minus strand of JAECUM010022306.1, from coordinate 41,079 downwards.
CATAGAAAGCAGAGTCTAAATATTATGTTGTTCAAGATTTAGCATAAAAATCCAATTATGTTGTTCCCAATGTATGGGACAATGCTGTGTTGTGGAATTCGAGATGCATTTTAAGGTCAAAGTTGTTTTCACTCATTTTTTGGATAATGGGGGGGGGGGGGAAGCAGCGAAGCATATACTGTTAAACCAATACCTGAATTTACTACATGTACATAGACAAATAATAAAAGCATAAAATGGCAATCCTATCAATGAACTGTTGTAACGAAGCTAGAATTGTGAGTGGTTACATTAAGAAAGCCCATCTTTCTAAAAATAGATGCACTCCATTGTTGGCTGTTTCAGTTCGGTTGGAAAGGTTTTAGTTCATTCATATACTGACTTTAATGCTTCATTGTTGTTATGTGTGGATAGTTAAGGTAATGTGTTATCAGCAGAAAAGAAATTGAGATGAACAAAATGATATTATAATAATAATAATAACAATAATAATAATAATAATAAAGACTTTATTTAGAGAAGGTAACTCAATTAGTCACAGAACTAATCTACCTTGAGGCCTTCTATTATTTTTATGTACAATATATACAGTATATACAACATGATGTGAAGAATCTGGCTTGACATTAAATAATTAAGTGATTTTAAAAGTCAAAGTATCAAGCCTGGAATACATGCACAGGCATCTGTGAACACATAAACATATATATATATATATATATATATATATATATATATAAAATTCATCCTTCATTGAAAAATTCATCTGTGAAAATGATGCAAAATTACAGAAAAGCAGGTGGTATTTATTGTACTTGAACTGTTCAATTGTCTGAAGGTTTGAAGACACATGTGCATTTGCTATTGTGCACATGTTACAGGGGTTGTTTCAAACAAGTTTAGAAAGTTTTCAACTGCCATTTTATAGTGAACTTTCATAAAGTAAAAAAAAAATTCTTGTTTAAGGGTAGTTGATTATGCATTTTTACTAACTTTACAGTACTGTAATCTAGTTACTCCTATCAGTTAAAATTCATTACAGTGTATAGCTTCTACAGTGCTCATATGTCATGTGACCAAAATACACTGCATATAAACATGATAATTTTAGTATGCATACAAAATGTGTTTATGATATATTTACAGTTAATAAAGTTTCTGTGAAAATAAAATACTGCTTAAAACCTATGTTAAATGCAGATATGCATCCTAAGGGGGCATAATTCAAACAAACAAGAGACAGAAGACACACACACACACACACACACACACACACACACACACACACACATATATATATTGCTTATCTTGCTTTGTTTCCACTTCTCCCTGTTAAGCTCTCACTTCTCCCTTATTTGTCCAAAAGAAGTCACTTCTCCCTAACATTCAAAGTCTAGCTTGACACCTGCTTGTATATGTTTCTTTCTCCTGTGCAAGAACATTTTTCATTTGTTTCAAAAAGTTCTCATTCCAAATTGCTCTGGAGGAAGGTGGTCTGTCAATGAAACCAGTTTGGAATGATTTTGTACTAGTTTGAGAAATTTCCACCCAAATACTGTCAATTTCTTGTGGCTCCAAGTCAGATCACCTTTCCGCATTTGCATCTTCCCTAATGTATACAACAAGACCTCCCCCTGCTGTCTCTCCATCCCTGCATAATAGTTTACTGTAACCTTGACAATAAAACAAAACATCATTGTGGTTAGCATTGAAGGATCTTATAGAATGTCTTTTTGCTGAATAATTGGTTTGGGTGGAGTTGCAATTTTTTGGTGAATTTCTTTTCTTTGAAAGCTGCAGGATGGTATTTTTAGAAGTCGAGTTGTTATTATCACTTTTGTAAATGTTTGGGACAATTGTAGTTAATTTTGATGGTTGAATCAGTGGTTGTGAAGATGCATAATAAGATTTTACCTTTTTGCTGTTGTTTACTTTTTTTGCTGTTGTTTACCTTTTTTTTTTGTTGCACAATTTATATAATTTTGGGAGAATTTCTCAAGGAAAATAGTACTTTCAAAACCAGAATTCATGTGGAACATTGTCTTTACTTTTTTTAGAGAATGCAAGATTTACTGACACTTGTAATGTATAGGTAGTGTAAGTGGCTGATTTAAAAAAGCAATTAGGGACAATTAATATGCCTAAAGTGCAGAGATCTTCATGTCTTTGACTGCATTTAAATTTAGTTATCCTCCTGAGTGAGGGGTGGGATAGTTTGATATACTCATTATAGCAATACAGACAGCTGGTTAGATGGACAGACATATCCTTTAGCTCCTACTACACTGTTAAAGTTTAGACACATGAAACTTGGGTAAGTGGGTGTAAATTCTTCCAACTCTTTTGGACTTTGTTTCTCATGCCTCTGGGGATTGATCTAGGATTGAATTTATAATACTTTTTTGAATAACTCTGAATGTGCATGTCTCACATGCTTGAGAATTGGCATGTTGGATAAATGAACCAATTATCAATGCATATCAGTGACCCCTGAGCGATGCTCTGGGGTCTTTCCATTCCCCATGAATTTAGCCTCTGGGTCACAGAAACTATTGAGATCCCCACCCTGTAAGCTATATACATTTGCTGGGCATGAAAAGACAAATTTATTTGTGCAGCTGTCATAGACCTGGCATTTGTGATTGTCCCTAACAGCTTAGCTACAGGGTCATAGCTCGAAAATGATCAAGATTTCAACCCTGTTAACCATGTATATGCTTACTGGGCATGAAAAGAACAATACATGTATCCAGTTGACATAAGCCACTTGGGTAGTACTTACCCTCAGAGACCAAGGTCAAAATTGGGAAACACAAGAAGCCATGTTTTACAAATACATAATTCTAGTTTGATTTGTAATTTGTTTTATATTCTTTTCAGTTGTATAATGATGCTGGAGAATTAGCAACACTGTCATCCTTTGGTGTGAAGTCAAATTCAACCATTCATCTAGTGGTGGTACTGTACGACATTCCGCAAACTTTCGACCACGTGATATTTGACCTCTTCTGGGGATACCCATCATCCAAAAAAGATTTCCTTGATGCATCTTGCCTTTCATTTTCTGGGACAAACTTCATAAATGTTTGTGATTATAAGGACAACTGGAAATTATATAGAAGTCTCCATCATTCTGGAGACATCATGGATGATAAAAGAAGAATAGGGCATCATACCATTCATGTTTACTTGAAGAAAATACCAGCCCACATCACCCATCTATATTTTACTTTGAGTGCCTGGAATTCTCCTAACATTTCCAGATATCGCAACCCAAGCTTGCGCTTTTATGAAGCATCCAACCCATCTGAAGATCTTTGTAATACAACCTTTCAACATGCCAGCCATTCCCAAGCTGTCATCATGTGTTCTGTCTCAAAGGGGAAAGATGGAGCATGGCGAATTTATGAGTCAGGAAAGCTTTCAGCAGGAAATGCAGCAAATTATAAGCGTCTGAGGTCTACAATAATATCACTAATTAAACAAGGTTACTGAACTTAAGCAGTGGATGATATATCACAGATCCTGAAATCACTGTCTTGCTGGATGTGTCCAGCAGATCAAAGGATTTGACAGGCACATACTTGGACCAGCTGAACATCTGTCATTGGATTCTCAAATATCGTTGTGTAAAATTGTTTGTGATTTGTTTATCTATGAAACTGTCAAATGAAGTAATATTCATGGGTCACTAAGTCTAGCTCATACAGAAACAATCTATACATGGGCTACAAGTTCCTTACATTAGTTACTTAAAAAGGGCTTGTAAGTGACTGTTCATTTTATTCACAGGTCACTTATAAGTGACATATACTGAAGAATTAGGATTTTATGTGCAAATTATATATTTCATATCCAAATTTGTCATTTTCAGTTATAAATGAAGTATACTTCACTTATAAGTGAAATGTGAACCATTCACTTACTACACTTTTAGGTCACTTGTAAGTGACACAGATGAATCAGGCACTTCTATGAAAGAAGCGTACTTCACTTTAAAAAGAAATTTAAGTCATTCACTTACTACACTTGTGCATGAGATCAGAGCAAATTCTTGCAGAATTCAATGTCATTCCTTCCCCTCCCAACAGAAAATTGTGTCTTTGTATAAATAAATTCATCAGTTTGATATAACGTATACATGTAAATGGCTACCTAAAAGTTTTGACCCTATAAAAATCTCATGCAGTTCCATTTAAGTGACAATTTATGAAATGATTCTAACACATTGACCTGCTGATTTGAATCAGTACATTTTAAACAACTTGCTCAATATAAAAGTTTTCGCTAAAGTAAAACTAAAAGTGATAACCATAAACATAATTTAATCTGTAGGTAATAAATACAATTTTTCTTTCAAAGATACTTTTTGTGTAGAATCCATCATCATTAAGTAGGTCACTGTGACTGAATTTGAAAGCAGGTTTCAAGTCATGGGTGGGAATTCAGTTTTCTTTCAGAATATGATGCCGATGGCCATTCTACTTTAGTTGGTAATTGAAGGCAGTCCTAAATTTCGTTGTCAGCATGTGAACCCTTGGATATTTGTGTTTACTGTATGAAGCTGGACATTACCAAGTGTGAACAAAATAAAACTGTCTTAGGGAACAAGTTGGTTCCACAGATGGTGACCAGCATGGTTTAAATTCAGGAAATAGGAGAAGTAGCATGGCCAAGTTTAAATTATAATAGCATTGTCCTGTAAATTGTTTGGGCTCTGTTATTTTGCCATTGAAACATCATTTCAGTGTTGAATCATTTTTCAGTATCCAGCAATAAATTATTTTGCATGATTTCACTAGAATATGCACAGTTAAATGTTTGGTGCCAGCTTATATAACTTTAAATGAAAATGTAGAACATAGTTGACTGTTGGATGCTGAAATAGTTCTTGTTTGCAAAGCGTGTCTGCATGTGTGGTTGTGTATGCTCACTCACATTTCCATTTTGCAAGTTACACGCACAACACACACACACTTTAATCTAGTTTTGGTATATGTAAGATCCATAAAGCTCGGAAGTTTTATTTCAATTGTGTGTTGTTTATTTTTGGTTGTTTATTTTTTAAAACTCTTAAAATATTTTAAGTAAAACATAATGAAATTATTTTTTGTCATGTTGCATATATAACTTCAGATGTATAAAACTGGGGAAAGATACAAATTTTGGAGGAAAAAATCATGGTAGCACACTTGTTGAAGATGGATTGTATTTGGAGTAAACTGTTAGAGAATGTAAACATGATAAAGGCTTAGACCATCTGTGAATGATTTATATGTCACTTATAAATGAAATGTAGGCCAAGCATGGGTCATTGTTGTTGTCACCTGTACTCTACTTGTATTTATAAAGATTAAATACTTCACTGTCTTCATTACATATGCAAAGTAACTTACAGGTGACCTACAAGTCCTGTACAAGGCTATCATTTATTGTTTATAAGTAGGGTTCTCAACAGATTTAAAAATTGAGGAGTCATTTGACCCATGACACCAAAATCTTGAGAGGCAAACTGAAAATCTCAAGAATCAAAACTGAAACACCAAGAGTCATTTGTTTTTGTGTCATTAGCTTATAGTTGGGATTATTTCTTGTTCATTGAGCAAACTGATGCCAAAGAATTCTTACAACGTTAACAAATTTATCCTCTTTTTTCCTTGTAATTATTAACTTTCTGTTTCTTGGGTCAGAATGATCATCACTTGCAGGTCTTTTCTTAGACTAAGAAAAGATATGTACTTCTTTAAGCCATTGTGAATAATTAATAAGAGCTGGTGTGCAACAATTCAAAGAAGAAGAAAGAGATATATATCTTGTAGAAAATCCAAGAGCATTTTTAGTTTTCTTCACAAGATCACTGACTGATGACCCTTAATGACATTAATTGTCATTATTAAGTTTTATGCATAGCAGGCTTTCAATAGATTTCTGGTTGAGATTTACCCTTAAATCACTTTATTTTGCAAAGAATGGAGAATGTCTTCTCTGCATCATTAAAACCTGGCAATGGTAAAACAACCATTCTCAGCCAGCAAGAAATTTCAAACTTCAGTTTTCTGTGTCTTGGTTTTTAAGGTTGCTGACTGCTCTTTGATACTCCTCCAATCTAAGTTCATTATGAGGAGAAAGTTTCTGAGTTGGGCACGAGATGTAATCATGAGTTTATATTTATTAACCAGTATTTTTTTAAGCATTGCAATGGCATCAGGAGAAATCCTGTGTTTCAGCATTATGACATGAACTGAAACCTAAAATCAACTGTCCTTAAATATTCCTCTAAAAGCATCTTGAACAATGCATTAACAATTAAACAATGCAGGCAAAGTACCTACTCAGCTGTTTCTGCCAAAATAATTTTTTGATCGATCTCTCCTTGTTATCTCACTTCTGCCATAGATCAGCCAATTTTTGAAAGCCATTACTACTTTTAATCCTGTTATCGCTTCTAACACCTTCATAAAACATCCTGCATTTGGCCTTAAACTGCCCAGATTACAGCAGTAGCTGTACACATGTTAGCTTTCATAATCTGATTAATCAGCCACACATCATTCCATCTGTACCAAATATTTGGTCTCATAATAATAATAATAATAATAATAATCTTTTGTTTTTCAAAACTGGTAGGGTAGATTTTAACTGTAAACTTTTACATGCGGTAGATGGCCTTTAAAACAGCATTTTTGTCCTCTCACTAGTAGAATCACATTATGTTGATGGTCATTGAAGCAAGCACTGATATCTGATCAAAAGTTAATCCAGTCAAATCATAATTGATTCCCACTTCCTCTATCATAAACGTCAAAGATAATCTCTGAACAGTCTAACCTTGATTCAGTTATGCCCTTCTGAGTTTGACATCAGTAACCTGTTAGCTCTGCCCAATTCATATTGATTTGTATCTGCAATATTATTGGCCAGTAAGGTTTAAACATTAGTCAAGCAAATGTCAATCACTGGCACATCCCAAACCAAAATGCATCCTTGTGGTTAGCTTGCCACAAGGTTGCAGCAAGCTTGTATCATCAAAATAAGCTTGCAAATAAATATTTGTTAGCTTGTGCAAGCATGGTACCATTTCTGGTCAATTTCTTATAAGCATATGCAAGCTTGTGCAAGCTTGCACGATTAGCAGGCTTATGAAAAGCACAAGCTTCCACTTATTTCCAGACTCAATTTTTTAGAGAATTTGTTCATTGCCTGTTATATGCATATAAACTGCAAATAACTTTTAAACAATTTCAGATAGCAAATGTACAATAAATAATTTTATGCTAAAGGTGACCTCAGTAATTTGATAATGTGGATTATTTAATTTCCAGCAATTACATTTTGTTATATTTAACATTACCAAATTTATGTATTTTTTTATGCAGTAAATATCAAAACTTAATAATAATAATAACAACTCCATTATTTACAGATGCAAGATAAGTAAATGATTATGATTTTATTTCCTGTTATTATACATTTCCATATAATATCAATGCTCAAATAATGAGAAATTTTTAACAAAAAGCGGGGAAAAAAGAGCCATTATTGATAAAATTCTGTTGTTCTGAAGCTTTTGCTTATCAGTATGTATATTATTTGTGTCCCTGTTATTACTGTAAGTGTTGTTGTGAATAGTATGAAATAGTATTATTATTATTATTATTATTATTGTTATCTACTGCCAGAAGAAATAAATTATTGGCATTTCTTGTCATGCTAAATAAAAATTTAAAATGTATATAATTATTGTTTTCTGAGAGAGAGTGAGAGAGAGACCCATCCCTATCTGCCAGCATTCTGTAAGGAATTAAGGTACATGAATTTTGCTTTTCTAAAACAAAAAGAAATCAAATAAAAAAGATCAAACAAGATAAAATATGGTTTTCCGTGACAGAGACCTAATTTGGCATCAAGATGTGAATGGTGGTTACTTCCCTTGTTTTCAGTCTTGAGACAGGTTTATAATTCAAAATCTACATATAACATACCCGAGTCGTGAAAACAAAAGCTAGCCTCAGTTTCAAAGAGGCTCCCTTTTCAAAATTGGACCATCACAATTTAGCTCATTAATTGAGGAAATTTCATTGCAAGCAGTAGCAATACAGGTGCAGCAACTGATCATGGAATCCTAGAGGCAAATTAAAAATCATGGAGTTATCATGTCAGTGAGTAAAATCAAACATTATTTTGCATTTTGCCCATTTACTGGACTGCAGTTTGGTGGCCGATTATACTGTATTATGGTATTATTGCTGTGCAGTGTTTGCTTACGATACATTAGATGTCCAAAGGTGATTTTGTAATCTTCCACAAAATCATTGAGATGACAACTATGTAGATCATTATTATTTACTGCTGCGCCTGTCAAACTGCAAATTTCAATGCATTGTTGTCAGTTATCGAAAATAGGCTGATGAATTTAGAAATTACATGCAAGCATCTTAATCTCATTTCCATTTCTCTTAGGGACTTTTTTCTTCTCACGTATCAAATTTGGCAATTACCCATTTGTAATTAACTTTAATTGAGACAAGTTCAGAAGTCACTGCATTGATCTAATTTTTATTTTTTTTAATTTTCCAAAAAGATGGTAGAGAGTCTATTTCAAAGATCTCAAAATATCAGCTGAGTAATTTCATTGCATTCTTCTGTTTAAAGATGTAAAATGCCAGTCATTTGGCAGATGTCATATCCCTTTCAAAATGGATGGTAAAACTAATATTTAGGATCTTTTTAAAGGATGGCCAATTTGTATATAACACTTATAAGTTTCTATAACTTGTGAAATATTTCTCTAATCTTGAACTTAAATAAAATGCCTTTTCCAAACAAGAAATGCCTTTTCACCTAGAAGGGAGGGGAATGTAACCTTTGGACAGCATCCTTCCCCAACTGGATTTCAATATGGATGTGAAGTAAAAAGTTTCTGAAGCCATGCAGACAAACATGTGAAGATTTTCCTACATGTTCAAGAAAACAGACATGCGAGATTCCTCAAACTGAAGAGCTTGCCTTTCTGTGTAGCAGTCAGAATTTCTGGAATGTTCCCTTAATACATTGAATATGATTCAGCTCATGTGATTTTCAGATTTTGTTGGATTCTATTGCTCATGCGAGTTTTATCTAATTTGCATGTTAAAATACAGGACTAACATGAATTGGATCTCATTTGAGAATCACATGTGCAAAAAGGTAGCCAATTTTGGTGTATTTGTAATTGTATCTTACAGTAAAAGTCTATAGAGTACAGTCTTGTTTAATATGATCTTTATAAACTGGTAATTTAAACTTAGCTGATTATGATCCCACATTTGCAATCTGCACAACAGGACTTTGCATTCCATAGAGTATTATGATAATTTCAAATACAAAACCTGAATAAATCCATAATGGTCCAAGTTGTTTTACAGTGTCTGGTAAATGAAGTATCTGATGTAAATTAGCTGATGTGCTTTTCACCATAAAACAGAGAATTAGCAAAAGAATTTTATAAGAACTTAAAATTTTCTTAACACCATTTTAAAACTTTTTACTTGAAAGAATTCTGTTTCAAGATATATGTATTTTTTGTAAATAAATCTACTTCAGAAATAGTTGAAATTTGTTCCATTTATTTCAGATTTATTTTATATATAATCTCCTTTCTAATTTAACTGTAACAATTTTATCATGAACAGTGTTCTTGAATGGTCTGTAATGTCATTCTTTATGCAACATTCTTACAGCAATGAACCTTGCATAAGCTTGTTTGTCTATGCAAGCTTATTTGTTCATGCAAGCTTGTTGTTTGTCCTCACAAGCTTGCACCATCCTGTATATATTTAGGATTGTGAAAGCTTGCAGCAATCTTCTGCAAGCTCAACAATATTTCTTTCATGTGGTTTGTGCAAGCTTGACAGGATTTTGTTTCAGTGCAGACTTGCACAAGCTTGCCTCAAGGTTCCAAATACTAGCTTGCAAAATATAGTTTGTGCAAGCTTGTGATAAGCTTGCACGATGAGGTTGCGATTTTGGTTTGGGATACAGTCAGCTTGTTACGGGCAGTGTACACTTAATAGGAAATTGTGCCAGTGGCAAATAAAAGGTAATTAAGTCAGATGCTCTGGCCCAGATCAGTGTGCATCATAAAAATGCACAGGTTGGAATTTCCATGCATCAGAAATGGTTCAGATTTAAATAAGTGTCCAAACTGAGGGTACGCATGTACTGAGAACCCTGACAAGTCAGAACAAGTTATTTCCATAAGGGTGTTTACTGATCGTTTCTTTGTTGGAAATTTAAGCTTAATTCAGATGCAACTAGGTCTGGTTTTGACATTGTTTTTGATAGACAAGCAGTAGAGGTGTTGCCAACTAAGCTGGTTTAGTTCTTATATTTCCAATTTGATTAAACACTACAGCCACAAAGCACAAGACAAAATAGGCTTGAAAGCTTATCTCCTAGACTTGCCAAAAACCTTAAAATTTTGAACTGTTGCTTCAGGGTCTCTACTATAGAAAAAATGTGAAAATGCGGTTACCTACCCTGTCTGCTAGAGTGCACTGCTGCATACTTGGAACTTCCAGTAAGTACATAGAACAAGCAATTGCCTAAAGCTGTCATTGCTTGTGATGGTACGTACATATAAGTGCATGTGTTCACATGCCTGTATGTTAGAATAATGTTATTAGTTATCTTAGATGCATATGTTTTACACAGAATTTTATTTTTCATTATTGGATTGCTGGTGTTTTTTGTATAAAATGTATACAAATGTATACAGATGGATTAGTAGCCCTCTAGTATGTCACTGAATGTATAAATGATAAGGTGAGTTAGTTATACATATGTAGATAAGAACATTTTATTTAATTAACAAAGCCAGAAAATTCAGCAACTCACTCACTGATAACATCATACATCAGATAAATGATGGTAACTGTACATTTCACAACCAGTTTAATTTCATTCATTTATTATGTAATTCATTTAAGGATATGAAATGCTTATTATGTCATTGACAAGGAGAAGCATAGCAGCAACAGGTATGTCATTTGTTTTTTAGGTATCCACATGGTGATTGGATAATGATTTTTTCACTTGATTAGTGCAAGTAATATGTTAAGTGTATGTTAAATGTTAAAAATTCTGATTTAAATATGAACAAAATCATGTAATGCTGAACATAATTTAGCTGTCATATTTTCAGCATATATATGAATACAAATATACAATATGCACATTGTGAGTTTGTCAGATATCTGTGTAAAAGGAGTGTGGTGTTGACCGCTCAGTACTAGTGAATCAACTGTTCAAGAAGAAGGCACCCATAGTAATATTTTAGTGTACATGCAGTATCATTACCTAGGATAATATAATCATTCCAATTAAAAAAGTCATGGAACTTGTTTTACCTAAAGGTTAGTAGCTCTCTAGTATGTGATTCCACACTTATATTACTAATGTCAATACATTCTTGAGAAAGAAAAGAAAATATTGACAAAATATCTTAATGATCATAATAAAGACACAACTGGATTACTAAGAGTTTAAGTCTTGCACAAATTTTCCATATTTTTTATGACTGATTGGCTGAAGATAATGGCATCACACCCTGCATCAGTCTGAAAATTTTGATTTTGCATCTTTTCAAAGTGTATCTGTTGGTTAACAATGTTTTTAGTATATTGTACTCCGCACTTGGACAACTTCTTATTAATTTTTAAGGGTGGAATGATGAGATCTATACCTTTTGGGGTGGTTAGGTCTGATATAAAAAAGAAATGCCCTCATCTGCTATGACAGCATCAACTTCATCTCATAGGTACAAAATGCCACACAAGGTAGTAATTTGCTTGTTTCACTATTTTGCACCACTTCTTTCAAATTTTTTGTATTTCTGGGACTGATGTGAACCTGTGCAAGGTCACATTTTGTCCATCTACCCACTTATTACTGTGATTGGAACACATACAACAATATATTTCTTTTGTTTATATTTAATAGTCAAACAGATCAACTCGCACACTAGGGTAACATGGTCATATTCTGACCAGTAGGGTAATTCCGACTGTGGACGTACCACCCGCTGTGTACAACAAAGATAAGCAAATAGCTTGGACTGGACTGGACTTTGAAATTATAGTGGCTTGCGCATATATTGTGCATGTGCCACTGTTTAATGCCTGCATGGCAGGCTGTTAAATATTCCTAGGGGAGGGAATAAGAGTGACCTCTCCTAGGCTTTAATGCACTCAGTGAGTGCTTCTGAATGGGCTTTCAGGCAGCGAGATGGTAATTGGTGTGTACCTTGCTTGCCTGATTGTTTGGTTTATGAGTGGGTGTGGACCCATCATTCGCTTATATTTCAGTCCTTGATCGTTCAGTGTTCTGAGAGGGATTTGAGGGACGCACTCAGATTTGGCTATGTGTGCTTTATGCGAGCACTGCACGCTGTTAAATAAATGTATGGTTGAGGGAAAGGCGAAAACAGGCCAGCAGGAAGGTGACAGATGCCACCGGAGGGCACCTGAGACTTCAGGTTTGTTGGTTCGAAATTGGTCTTGCACGAATTTTGAATGTTCATTACGATTAAGCCGAAAGAGGTTGAATTTGGAATATATTCTGTGCTGTTTTGAGAATTTTTGGTACCTCTGATGACAGCCTGAAGCATGTTAGTTTATATTTTGTCACCTTGTGTGACTGGCCTTGATGGTCCTGGGCTTGGACCACCTTATATACTCTGTTGGTTTGGGGTCCTATGTAACCTACCTTGCTCTTTAGAGGGCCTAAAGGTCTGGGGTTGTTGAACGTGTTTTTGGTTGCCGTATCTATACGTAAATAATTTCTTGTTTGCCATCTTGTGCGGCAGGGCCTGATGGTCATTGGGATTTGACCTCCTTATATGATACTATTTGGGGTCATACATTAGTTCATATAGCTGGTTTACGTCACCACGTATTGTGGCAGGCCCCGATTGTCCTGATTTTGAGACCACCTCATAGCGTCTAGGTTTTAAGGGACATACTTAGTTTATTATGGCTGCTGTGTTCTTTGTTTTTATTTGTGCACATGCATATGCAAATTAGTAAAGATGTTTCCAGGAGGGCATCGTGTGACAAAATGACGTAACAGCCTCAGAATTCTCTCTTCCACGCGAGTATAGAAGCGGCATTCATACATTTTTGTTTTTGTTTGTTCAGGACCCTAGTCAAGCATCAATCATCTAAGATTTGTATAGCTTTCAATAACATAATAATTATGCTATCATAGCTTTAAAATAATGCTTTGTCTCTCTAAAAAAGTAAAAATTGCACCAGTTTTATGACAAATAACAATAGTATGCAATGTTCTGTATAGTGGTCGGATTTACCCCAGGTTATTTTTCATAAGAGGGCAATTCCGACCAAGAACACATGCTTAAAGAAAATATAGAATTATGATTAGTTTATATTGAACATTGAAGAAAAAAATCCAGGAATAAATACGTAATTAAAAACAAATAAATAAAATATTAAAGTTATAAATCTAGATAAAAATAAAATGTTAATTCTCTCCACAATTATCTCTATAACAACATCCGCAATTATTTATGTAGCAATATCGCTTTCTATCTGCTATCTCTTTATCTGAAAAAAAAATAAAAACAATTAAAAGCTTATAAATCTGTCAAAATAAACAAAATCTTCGTATTTTACAGAGGAAACTTGTATATGTACGATCCATATACGGTGGTCGGAATTACACATATCAGAGGTTGGAATAAGCCACAACATGGTCGGATTTACCCCTGCATATATAGTCATAATAAAATCATTTTTTCAGTAAGAAGAACTCAGATTATACGCTTTTTGAATAATGAAACTTGTTGCAAGAAGTCCGATAGACTGCTTCCCGTATCGTGGTTAGGGACACAGTAGTCGGCTTCAGTGTTGAAGTTGTCGATCTCATGTCAATGCCCTCAGTGGTCAGAATATGACCAGATTACCCTATATGTCATGAAATCAATATTTGCCGGAAGTTGGTTTCGCAGGCTCCTCCGATGCAAAAGAGTACTGACCTAAGGGCAGATAAATCACGTTTTCACTTTCATCCCTCAAACCATGTTTATTGAGTTGTGGTATGCCAGCACATCATGAGCTGCTTGTCTGTTGCAGCTGAAGTTGATTGTCTTAGAAGTAATAGAATTAGGCCAGGAACTGTCAACCCAGTGATTGACGGGTCATGTTGTTCAAAGACCTGTGGTGCCTATTAAGTTTGAACACTTTCATCTTCATATATTTGCTATCAAATGTGCACAAGTTTTTCTCCTGTTGCAGAATTTGGCATTTCTTGAAGAATTTGAACAAACAGACTATCTTAGATGAATGAGTGAAATAATGTTGATCCTTTAGACATATTAGATCTTTGAGTAAGAAAAGTAACCTAATAATTGAATACCTCTTAACATTTTCATTGTAAAGATCTGATATATACATTACAACTATCTGTTATTATATTTTGGATTTTGATATTAAGGTTCTGCTTTACTGGACAAACAATTGAAGAAAGGCAATAAAAACGAGAGTGCTTCAGGAATTTTTTTTATTGATAGTGCAATTTGATTGGCATATTAGAGACAGTAGCTTTGTAGGACATAAATGTCATACATCAAATGATTATTACTTGTTAGTTGACTTGTGGCAAACTGTTTTGACTCTAGGGTCTTAAAATGCGAAACAGAAAGGAGGTGAAACCAACAACTTAGTAAAATCAACAAGTAACTTCTTTCCCTAGAACTCAAAGTGAAAATTCAAAAGACACAGAATTGTGAATTAAATACCAAATAATCATAAATGTCCTATCACAAATCCAACAGTAGAGACTGTTCCAAACGAATTCCATTAATCTTGAATATCCTTATGTAATACAGTGATGTAATAAAGTCATGTAATCCAGAATGTCTTTGAACGAGTTCTCAATAATCCCGCAGTAGTGTTTTAGTCTAAAATATCAGTGATCGCTTTGCAAATCCAGTGCATGTCTTTTATTATTTTCAAGATAAAAAATTTATGTCTGTTTGGAAAGAAGTATCAGAGCAGTTCCCATAGAGAAATTTTTTTCGGGAGGGGGGGGCTACAGTATTTTTCAGATGGCCAGAGTCAAAATAAATTAACTTTAGCAAACATTTTCACATGATAAACACTTTCACATCTTCATAAGTGCACTACTTATATCAGTAGTTGATTTGAAAATAGGTTATCAGTTCATTGTTTACTGAGGAGTATTGTTATGTATATGTAATTTAATTACTTGTTTGTTAGTTTTAAATTTTTTTATTTTTTATTTTATTCCATTACATGTTATTTTAATGATAACTTTATTCACTGGATTTTACATTTTTCCAGAAAATTCAGTTCAGTTCTGTTTGACTGTAAACAAGCCAGTAGCTTGTTTACATTGTATCAATCGGTGACCTAGATCTCGTACCAGTAACACCTGTAATGTAAACAATTTTTTTAAATTATTTTTTTTTATTCATTCTCAGTGAAGAAATCAATGATTTTCAGTCAAGGTCATATCTGGCCTACATGTGAAATAACATGCATCAATTAGGGTTTCCCAGAGGACTGACCCTCATCCAGGACTTTGTTTTGCATATCAGTTGCGCTTATTAACACATGTTATTATACTTTTAGTCAGTCGTAATTAATACCTTCGGAGCTGAAATGTATTTTTATGTTGTTGCCAGTTTGATTTGAATTTTTCTATTTTTCAGAATTAATAATTTATTCTCCCTGGAAACACTTGTGCTTATTCGAATTCTTGGATAAAGACATTTATTGGAAATTATTCGGAATTCTAAAGCCGGATTATTATTCTTGGATTCAGAAAGGAACTGTTGACAAGTCAACACAAAAGAGGTTATAGAAGATGTCATCGCCTTCCATCTTGGAACTTCATCGGGATTCAAACTGTGATTTACTTAGGACTTTTTATTGTCAGGACTTATATTCATTAATTCTAGGATTAATTTTGGATTAGATTCATAAACCGTAAGTCCTTTTTCTTTTTTTTACCTTATTTTTCTAGGGAAATAAATTATTTGTTAAATTTTACAAAGCTTGTTGGCTTCACTCTTTTATTTGCTACTTTGTACGAGCCTAGACATGGAACAGTTTGTAAATATTTTTTTTATTAATCTTCAATATTCTAAAGTGGGTATACTGCACAAAATGTACCAAGAAAGTTCATTAATAAATATTATTTTAAAATTATTGATTTGTATTCCAATATATGACGTGCATGTATGATAAGAGACTCACTCTCTCTCTCTCTCTCTCTCTCTCTCTCTCTCATTGGTTTGATTTGATTTTGTGGGATTTAATACCATTTTTCATCACATGATGATTAATCTTCAGTATTCTAAATTGGGTATACTTTGCACAAAATGTACCAAGAAAGTTCATTAATAAATATTATTTTGAACCTATTGATTTGTATTCCAATATATGATGTGCATGTATGATAGGAGACTCTCTCTCTCTCTCTCTCTCTCTCTCTCTCATTGGTTTGATTTGATTTTGTGGGATTTAATGCCATTTTTCATCACATGATGGGCTATGCATGCCAACTAGTATATTTGGTGGAGGAAGACCCAGAGAAAAACCATTGACCCATTGCAAGCTACTGGCAAGCTTTCCCACATGCTCATGTTGGCTAAGCCAAGACTCAAACCCATTTGGGCAGAGGTGATATGTCAGTGATCTGTAAAAGCAAATGCCATGGACCACTTCTATACCTGTGGCCTCCTCCGTGGAACTGAAAATATATTCTGAGTATGATGCAAATTTGACCAACTGTTGTTTGCCCTGCCCGTCCACTTTTATATTTTCTTTTTATTATGAGATACAAGAGAGATAGGCAGATTATAAAGATGAAAATAGGGATAGAAGAATTCTTTTTGTGTTCATGTTTGTATGTTTTTCTCATTATTTTGATAGAAAAATAGGAACCATGGTCTCAAAGCTGCAAAGTCAGTCTTTTTGATCGAAGAATGCATTCACAACTTTGTCTGCTCAATCAACCTTCTGGTTATACTAGCTCAGTGATTCTGAAACTTTTTTTCACAGCCTACTAGAAAATTGCTGAGGGTCACAGCAGACCATTGAATGTTCTTTCCAAATGTTGGTTTTGCTGTTGTTCTGCAACCTTTCTGTGGACCACCTGAATGGTAGCTTGTAGACCACCAGCAGTCCAAAGATGATAGTTTGAGAACCTGTGTACTAGCTGGAATGTCATTCTTTCTAAGGGATATCAGTGTTGTTGCAATGTAAAGTTTGTTCAAGTCTGTATAAAAACAGAACAACTGGAAGGAATGTGATGAAACTTACACATTTAATGTTTAGGGAATGATTACTAATTTTCTTCCATCAAAAACCATAACAGGTTTGATGGAATCCTTGTTTCAATAGTTATTATTAGGGAATACTATGAAAATGCATAAATTTATAATGCACATTTTTGTGAACTACAATGTATTTTATAGATGGCCATCTGTGAGAGGGCTTGCCAGTAGCTTCTGTAGGTCAGTGGTTCATACCAGTGGTTTTCACAGGATCTTTCTCCACCAGTTATACTAGCTGCCATGTAATACATATTGTGTGCTGAAAAATGGCATTAAACCCACAACAATGGCAATATAGATGGCCATTTTGAAATTTCTTGTTCTTGCTACTTCTGAGGAATGAATGGTCATATCAACATCATGTTGTCACCAAATGACTTCTCTGATATCCGGTGACATATTTAAGGATGTTGCCAATCTTGCATCCACTATGGCTACAGCAGTAGTGATCTTAAAAATATTGTCATCACTACTCATCTTGAATGGATGGTCATATTGAAATGGAATATTTACACAGATTTTCATGTGATGTGTAGCTGGTCCTAAATACATATGGTGCTGATTAATGAAAGCCACCTTGAAAATATTTTTATCGCTACTTCTCTTGAACAACCATATGATTCTACTGATAGTGAGAAAAAATTTTCTTTTAAAAGAACCATAAAATATAATTTCGACAGAAACACGAGCAAGTAAGAGGAATATTTAAGGCAGCTTGTTTATTTCCTTTTTTAGCAGTTTATTTTAGCTGTAGTAGGTTGACCATTGGATTGGGGAACCATCCCAAGGTCACCTTACAACTGATATAGCCTGGGGACAATAAATATAGTGTAGGAGAAAAAAACAAAACATATACACACATGCAAGCACACATGCACATATGTATTACACAATCTTGTATTTGACAGTTATAAATATACAGCATCTAGGTGACACACTGTACACTATAACATGACGCTATTAAACATGTATTTTAGTTAAACACACCATTCTAGTTACTGTGGAATAATGGTTCCCACTATTCCCAAATCAACATAAATGCTTTTTTCTTTCAGATTTTATTGTAATATATATTTCCAGATTATAGTAATCTTTAATAAAAACATTCAAACCATCCAATCTAGATATATCTACTTTCATTTTACATATATGGGTGTAGTATTTGCTAAAAGAAAGCAAAAATAAAAAGGTTGTTCATATATTCCATCTCTATTTGTATATCCTAATATGACAGTTTTTTCACTTGGCACAGTATCTCTATTCACTTTTTTCTGAATCCATAGGGTCACTTCCTTCCACAGCTTGATTGTCACATTACATTCCCAAAACAAATGCAGTATTGTTTCCGGGGCATTTTTAAAAAAAAGTAGATTTATCATTGCTGGGCAATTTTATTTTATACAGAAAAGAATTCATTGGCAAAAATTCTATGAGTAACACGCAACTGAAACCATTGTAATTTTGAATTTCTTGTTATATTAAAAACTTTAGTATATATGTCATGCCATATATCCATTTTCAGATTGAAATTTTCATTTTCACTAGTTTAACATCCTTTTTTTAACATAAATTCTAATAGTCTTTACGTCCATTATTGTTATGAAATACAGTTACTTGATGGAAAGGGATAAATGGTCTGACATTTTCATTTTACCTGACTAATATTTCACAAGGGCATTGCACACTGAATTATCCCTTGAAAGGCAAGGAAATTCATATTGAGACCATATCTAGCTTTAAAGCTTTCAAAGTCGATCATAATTCCCTGATAAGTAATCATATCACCAATATAGATTACATTATGTTCAAACCATTTCCTCTAGAAAATGGGTACCTTGTTCACCCTTGTAAGAGTTCATCATTATAAGCTTGTTTTCATAACATCTTTTTCCTGTATGGGGTATATTTTTCTCTAGTAACAGCTTCCATGCCAGTAAAACATCATGCCAATAAGCATTTATTGTCTCTTTGGATAAAGTAATCACATTTTCATCTCCTAGTAGGAACAGGTTTCTAATCTCGCATATTTCATATTCAAATAAATTGACCAAGTTTCTATGAGGTAGAAGAATTCTATGAATCCATGTCATTTTCAAAGCTAATATAAATATATTAATATCTGTCATCGCCAAGCCACCTTTAGAAAAGTTTGAATCATAGCCTCTCTTTTAACTTTTGTTCACATTTAATTTCCATATAAAGGTGAAAAATAATTCATTTAATTCTCTAATAAATTTTGTAGAGGATTTGGTAACAAGATGAACAAATGATTAAGATTTGGCATAATTAAAGTTTTCAGAACTTTTATTTTACCAATTGGTGTTAAGGATCACTTTTCCCAATGTTTTAAACAAGTCTTAATCATTTGTGTTTTATTTTTCAAAATTTATTGGTACTATTTTATCCAAATCCACTGAAAACTTTATGCCCAGTTATGTAAATTCAGTCACCCACTGTAACTTTAACTTATGATGAAATGTTTCTGCACTATACTTCTTGCTTCCTATCCAAACTGCTTTTGTTTTGGCAATGTTCAGTTTCAGTCCTGAAATCCTTGCAAAGCAGCTCAAAACTTCAACAGAGGATATATATATATATATATATATATATATATATATATATATATATATATATATATATATATATATAATCTTTTTACTTCCCCTAGAATATCAAATTGATTACTAATAATTTCATTGTCATAATAATAAATAATCTGTAATTAATTTTGTCATTGTTCTATTAACATAGTTTCTGTTTTCTAGGTGGCAAAAGTATCTGGTTGGTTTCTCACATTCTTCTATCTATTTTACTCGGGATCTAATAATACTTCCTTGCAACTTTTCTTTTCTCAAATTTTCAAGCTCCTTCTTTTTAGACTCCAATATTTCTGAATCATAAGATCCTATGGAACCATTATCTATGGATTGTATTTGCTGCACAAGTTTTATTTCCTGTCTTAATTTACATTTATTTTTATATGAAGCATATGAAATAGTTTTTCCATGGATTTCCATCAGCAATGTATCGAGAAATAACGAATCTGATACAGTCAGTCTTAGATCTGAATTCAATACATTGTCAATATTTCCATTATAATCTATTGCAGCGTATTGTAAGTTTATTCTTTTTATACAATTTTTTTTTCTCATCAATATAGTGTTTATCAAATAGTAAACTGTTATTAAATTTACACAAACCTTTACCTCTGGTGAAATTATTTGAATTTACTGTTACCACGGAGTGATTAGACCTATAACTTGGTTCAGGTGTCATTTTTTCTACATTTGGCATAAGAGATTCTGACACAAGAAAGAAATCCAATCTTGCTTGTTTTAGAGGACTTTTTCTTCTCCATGTATATCTTTTTAATCCTGCATTTAATACCCTAAATGGATCCACAAGGCCAAAAGTTTATTTTATATTTAATAATGCATTTCTAGCATTAGGGTTATTTACACTTCTATATTTATATGAATCTAGTTATGGATCTTGAACCATATTCAAGTCCCCACATATAGTAACAGACTCATTTTCATATTCTTATATAATATTATTTATATTATTGTAAAATTCTGGGCAATCATTATTTGGCCCATATACATTAGTTAAAGTGAAGTTCCTTTGACCAATTAGAATATCTAATGCAGTCAAATTACCATCAGTATCCTTTTTACATTCATTTATATCATACTCAGAGTTGTTATTAAATAGAATACAAACTCCTTGAGAGTTGGATCCATAACAATTTACAATACAATCATAACCCCATTGTGCTTCAATATATGAAACTTTATCCTCTGTAAAATGAGTATCTTGTAAGCACTGATTTTTTCTAAGATAATCAAAAACATCCTTACATTTTTCAAAGTCTCCAACAGTTGGCAGATAATTTTTTTTTATGTTTGTACAATCCGTTTTCACTATAAAAGTATCAATTCATCATGCTAGAAATGCACTATGTTTTGTGAACAGTAGGGAACGTGGTGTAAAATACCTCACATAGATTAAGAAATATAACATCTAGATTACAAAAATATCAGTGATTTGATACATGCCAGGAAAATGTCCACCTAGAACTCTCTCTAGACCAGTACTGACTACAGTATGCAAACACACACACACACACACACACACACACACACAATAAAATAAAGTAAACCTAAAGAAGTGTAATGATTTGCTATGAGGTGAGAATCCCAATGTGTATAATCATCATTATACACTTTAGTGTTGGATACAAACATATACTACAAAACAATGTGAGCACAAGTTATGGTAGAAATTTTGTAACCCAGTGCATACCTATACATATATAAAGATGTAGGGAAGATTATTTGCCTTGTATGTAATTTGATACACATGCCCATACACGTACATACATACACATGCATATACATATACACACATACAGTTATAACTGTCAAACTAATCACATTTGAGTAGGCAGAATGACATTAACGCAGTCAAATACATGTAATTAGTAATACTAGTCATATTACTCAGCCACAGGTGAACTACTGCTCATATTTTCTAGTTACGGTTTAAACCACCCAGACTAGAAAAGATTTAGTGGGCTAAGAAAGACCTTTGTTGGCCCAAAGAGTAATTGTTAGAGCAAATATCTATCTCCCCCCCTCCCACTCCCCCCAAATATGAAGGTGCAGGAGAAATAAGAATCTGGAACAAAAACATAAGCATTTTGCTTAGCTGAATGTGACAATGAGAAAAACTATTTGAAAAATAGGTAACAAATAAACCTGAAACCTCAGTGCTGGCTTAATAATGCACATCTTGTTTTGAATATGTTGCTGCTACATTTACAATTTATAATTAATTATGTATTTGTTTCATTTACAATAATAGCATTTTGTAATTTGATACATTACTACATATCATGATATTTATAATAATACTAATTATGAATTGTTGTTTGCACAAGGTATATGAAAGGCATATACAAACTTCAGCACAATCATCACAAAATACGGAAAAATATACAAAGATCATACATGTGATCTATGATTTGGATTAATCACTGCATCAGTGTCATCAAAAAGGTCAAATCTGTCTTGGCATAGACCCAGCAATTAAAGTACCAGGCAGATGCTATCTTTGAATGCTTAGACAGCCTGTTAATGAGACCCATGTTTAGTTAGGTGACATCTTCAGTCATTCTTATGGAATATTTCTCTTTCAGTTTTCTTTTGTCACTATTACTGGTTTTGGTACTCCTGTTGATCCAGGAATTCTATGGATGGCGATTATGTCTCTCTGATCTATGTCTTTACCTGTAGCTTCCTTAACTAAGCCATTTTGGGTCTTCAAATTTTTACTTTGTGTCTCTGGAATGTTAAATATTTTCACATTGTCTTTTCTAGATTATTGTTCATTTTGATTTGATTTCTGCATTGCCTCATTTGCTCGATGCGCTGTGGTTTTGAGTTCTTCTTTCAAATTCACAGTCTCCATTTTTTAATTTTCTAATTTTTCTCTCAATTGCTCCTTTTCATACACTAAAGATTCCATCCTTTCTTGCATTTCTGTCATCCTATCTTTTATTTCTTGCTCCAGTTCTCTTTTCAACTCTATTTTCATTTTTTGGCAAATAGTTGAGACACAATGTTTGACACCACCCCACCTAATTCCTTTCTTGTAACCAATAAGTTGATGTCTTCTTTTGTAACAGTCCAGTTCATGTCAAAATATAAAAAGTTGTGCTTTCTTCCAGTGCTGGAAATCCACTGCCTAAGAAACTTTGCAAGACTTTCAGCAATATTTTGAAATGAGAGTTTAATTATGTGCAGATGAGTAGCAAAGGTTTGCATTGTGTGATTCAGGCAAAGTGGAGTTTAAGATGGTATATTGAGAAAGAAATGATATCACCAGGCATGTGCAGACACTATCACATAGGAGCAATGATTCTGAAAGTCTTTGTATGGCTACTTTTCCCAAATGGATGGTCTTATTTACATGGAGTTTTTACTAAAACACTATTATAGCAGTATGTAGCTGATTTTGAATGCAAAATGGTGTTCATCTGACCTCCTACAGTATGGCACGATAGTACTATGGCCATCTTGAAAACCAAGTTTCCACCACTAATCTGGCATGAATTATAGTATTGACATGAGTTTTCACTAAACCTCTGAATGGAATATTTAATTGGGTACCACCACCATGTCAATACTTTTGTGAAGGAATTTTTGACAACCAGATCTAATCGATATATTAGAGTTGAGCCCTATGTTATTGCTTGCATTTTTGTATATTACTGAGCTTATGAACACATAAAAAAGTGAACTTTGACAAAACTTTGTATTTAGTTTCATTCCAGTGAACAAGTTGATAGCACTGGAAAGTTGATTTTAAAGTCAAAAGTCTTGATCCAGGTTTTTAGCTGTATTTTGGCTTATGAGCTTGAAAACAGAAAGAAGTAGGAATGGATTTGTATCAGATCCAGTTTGTGGATATTTCTGAAGAATATCTTGAATGATGCCACTTAAATAACTTTTTCTTTTATTCTCAAAAATATTAATTATTGGTATAATCAAACATAACACATTGCTATGCCTTGACATTAAGACAAATTTAATCATTTTCTATTGATAATATCAGGTAAAAATTAAAGTGCCATGACTAAGAATTTTATTCTGCATTTACAGTTAACTTGTGAACATATTAGCTCAAGCAGTTAAGAAAATATTTTTGACAGTTTGGAGTTTCTCAAAAATAGAGATGGCTTTGATGCTCAGCAGTTTAAAGAGAAGCAATTTAAACAAATAAATTGTCTTATCATGGATTACAGTAAATTCTTTATGGCCAGTGGAGTATTAACTCCTTCAAGGGGTTCTTGTTTTATTCATATCCAACATTAGATTATGTTCAGATTGTCATATTGAAAATAATGCAAATGAATAACATTACTTGTCAGCACATAACAAATAAAAGTGATCCAAAACTTCTTGATAGTAGTATATGTACCCCATATTGTCTGCTCATTTTGTTTTGTTTATTTCCAAATTTTCACAGTTTTGTGTACTTAGTATTAAATGTTTACATTTATAAGTAAAATGAACATCATTTTAACTAAGAAACTATTGACAGACTTCATGAATCGAAAGGAGAATTTAGATTTTGATCTATGTATGTCAAAATCTGAGTTATGGCCCTTGTTTAACTAAAGCAGATTACATTTTTTTGCATCATACATTTTGTTTATGCTAAATAACATTTGAAGGAATTCACAGACTGGAGCCAAATTCAGTTTAAGGATTTATATTGAGATAAATAAATTAGCTATAGGGCTTGAAATGTGTTTACTCTGCCACTTGAGACCCATGTGAGACTCCCATGATAAATAAGGTTATAAGTTCATAGATCCAAACAATATTTTAACATCAGGATGCCATTTTTTAAAATTTTTATGACCAGAATATCACTTCCAAAAAATTCTTTCAGTTTAATGACTGAAAATCATGTCAGTCTGAATTATTAGGCATGTTCCAAATCTTAAATATGTTACAGTTCTGCTATGTCAAAATTTAATTTGCCACTTTTGATACAGATTTACAGTTTGGCATCTTAACTTGCTATTGACAAAGACATTGAGCCACAGACTGACTTTTTCACCCAAGGTTCAAGAGTTTTTGAGAAAGAAAATCAACACCAATTTTTCCTTTTAAAATCAACATTTTCTAAAATTAACAAATGACAGGAAAGATGAGGTCTTGTCTCTTCCTTATCATGTACTAGCAACAAATAGTAAAAATTAAACATATTTTCCAGGTTGACATTGTTGTAAAAGTCAGACTAGATTTTCAGTCATTTAAGACACTATCATTTTGACATTGATATAAATAGATAACCATAATATTCACAAAACCACATTTCAATTTTATCATCATTTCTAAACATGGGAATGACTGTCAAATATGAATCTTAAATATGTGTTACAATATTCTACTAGCATAACATTTGGTGTGTGTCAGATTTGGTTCTTAATATTTTTTGGTATCTAACTGCAGTGTGCTTGTTACAGAATGTGCTTATCCAACACAGAATTAGTCTGACAAATCAACTCTTCAAATCTGTGTTGATACCAATGGATGATATGTGGGTATGATGTCACCTATTTATTAAAATGTGCAATTTTGCTGGATGCAAGTCTTTCTGGAACACATCTGCGTACATTTAGACACTTACCAGTATTTGGTAATAGCCATATCTAGTGCTAAATTCATAATGGCCACAAGACAGAGATTTGCGCTGTTACACATGGATTTACAAGTTGCAAAACAAGGAAGTTGATCCGGAAATATTGTGTACATGTCGCCAAAAGAACCCTTTAGCTGACAGTAGCTCAACTGCTGTGAGAAATATCAGTAAGTGTATAAAATATACAATGATGTGTGCAGACAAGATTGTCTGCAGATTTTTGCAGGTTTTACCAAAATGTCGATATCATCCCCTAAAACAAGAGTCAATATCATTACAGGTGTGGGAGTGATTTATCGGCCTATAACAGAATGAAAATTTAACAAGAGTAGGCCTGTTTGTTTAATTTAAGTAGGAAATGCCAGTTTACCTGCACTGTAAATTAAATACTTTATAACATAATTTGGGGCTTTTGCTTAATTAATATAGTGTCACAAAAGTATGTGATGTCTCAGAGAGAGACAGAGAATCATTCTTCTTCGTCTTCTTATTGTCATTATTTCAGAGGAGAGATCAGTTCCTCTTCTTCTTCTTCTTCTTATTATTATATTTGTCATGGGCCTCCTGTGGTATTATTTCTAACACCGTAGAAGGTGGCCAATTAATATTTAGATAGCTCCAAGCCCACAGTGAGCAGTGCCAATGGTCTAGATGTATAAAAGACTCAAGGTGAAAGGTATAGCAATTTAATAAAGTATCATCGTATTCAACTATTTCATCGACAATTTCTCAATAACAATTTCTTGCAATAAATACAACAATGACCTATTCACAGTTGCCAAATACTATCCTCATATGAAATTACAGTCTTAAGTGAGAGTGGTTCCTTTCAGTGTTGATTCTGTTACTCATTTGTCCGCCTCTCATTTCTCTTTTGGTACTTCCGGTACCCTTGACTCTGTGCTCTCCTTGCACTTCCGGAACTCTCTTCCACGCTTCCTTCCGGCATTACGCCTCCACCCAAACTGCTTACGTCACAATAGACCGCCCAGATGTTCTCAATGTGTCTTCGTTCTCTCCGATCCTCAGGTGTCTCCTCTCACTCCCACAAGGAAAGCTTCCTCAAAAAGCCTTCGTTCACAATCCAAACTTAGAATTTCCCCAAAAAGTCCTTTCCCGCCTTTTAACGAGCGCACAACTTCGGCATTCAGTCTAGTGTCTCCCAACTTCTCTATGATCTACTCTTGCCAATGTCCAAATATGCAATAATCAGAAAATGGACTTAGTCCGAGCAAATTCCTTATTGAGACTCTGCCCTAGATTTGAATCTCTTGGTTCCGATTGGATACGGCCTGGTCTCTTTGAAAACTGCCCTGGGGTAATTTATCACTTACCTGTCTCTCTTGGACTAACGGTCGTGAAATCACTGACCGAGTGCAAAACAAACAAAGGCGTCTCTAATTGGACGTATAATTCCCTTTGGATGTAACCTTGAACGGGTCGTTGCGTAATGGCTACACAACAAACATGCAGTTTCTTTGTCCAGAATCGGGTCTATAGTCGAAATCTTGCATAATACGTAATGACATTATCCACGTGTTCTTAGCTACAAATTAACTATAGGAAAATATGTGTATACATGAAGCATGAATCAGCAGCAAATTTTCCCCACAACGTGACACCCCCACGCTTGAGAATAAAATCGCTATTTTATTCACAGAAAATTTGCTTCGAAGTGCGAATATGTATATTTAAACGCGATATGAATAGAACGAAATCATAACGAGATTACACGCTAACTACGGACACGAATATACAGCACAATATTCGATACTTCTACTGATCTAACTTATCAGTTCCTGCACTCCTACTCATGAAATCATAACCCACGTTCTCGGCGCCCTTAACGTATCTGATCTTCATTCGGTACTGTTGTGAGAACAGCGACCACCTCATCAAGTGTCCATTCGATAGCTTCGCTTGTGCGAGATACGCGAGTGGCTGATGGTCGGTCTCCAATATAAACTGCCGCCCACACAAATATCGCTTGAACCGTGATATACCGAACACTATTCCAAGGTATTCCCTCTCCGATACGGAGTTTTTCTCGGCAGCGGACAGTTTCCGACTGCCATATGCGACGGGAATAAGTATCCCCTCGTGTTCCTGCAGTAACACTGCTCCAAGACCCGTATCACACACGTTGGTGCGTAACACGATTTCTTTGGACAAATCTGGTAGACGGACAACAGCATCGGATGTCAATCTACCTTTCAGGGCTTGGAAGACATGCTTACAAGCATCCGTCCAGATAACCTTTATCGGGGCCCGTTTCCTGGTAAGATCAGATAAGGGTCCCGCAATCGCGATGAAATTGGTCACATACTTCTTGTAGTAACCGGTCCTCTGAGGAATGACCTTACCTCGGTCTTCTTAGTGGGGCATGCGGCGTTTTGTAGCTGCTCCACCTTAGATATCTCTGATGACAATATGCCTTGGCTCAGAATGTGTTCCAAATAGTCTAATGTCCGAAATCCGATGTGACACTTTGATGGGCAAGCCGTCAACCCAGTTTGACGTAACCGTTCTAAAACATCTGCTAGTAGAGTTAGGTGTTCACTCCACGTCTCCGTGGCTAGCAGGAGATCGTCCATAAAGTAATAAACAACCCGATCGCGCAAGGGTTGCAACAGCTTTCGCATTATCCTCGTAAAGACGTTCGGCGTGTTCTGGACTCCGAAAGGCATAACCAACCATTGATAGGTTTCGTCGTCGGGTAGCAAACGCAAGTTTAGACCTACATCTTCTCTAATGGGGATTTGCCAATAGCCCTTAGACAAATCCAACTTCGAAAAATATCTTGCCCTTGACACGGAGGCGAAAATATGTTCTGGGTCAGGTAGAATTTCGACCTGAAATTGTGTCACCTGATTTAGTTTCCTGTAGTCAACGCAAAACGATGGGTGCCATCTTTCTTCTGTACTAGAACAACTGGGGAACTGTACGGGGAGATGGCGGGTTCGATTGCTCCCAGAGCAATCAGTTCCTCGATTTCTTCCCTTACCACTTGCAGCTTCGAGGGGGCAAAGGGTAGGGTTCCCTTTGAATTGGTTGGTCGTCCACTAGCTTTAAACTTAACTCGACGAATGACGTTCTCCCTGGTAGCTCCGTAAGTACATCAGAATACCCTGTCAGCAACGTCTCGACCTCCTTCCGCTGTTCCCTAGTCAGCATAGGGTCACACTCCACGTCTGAGGGTGTCTCAGCCTTCGTCAATGGACAGCTCGGAATGGTGTTCCCGTTTTCCGTGTCGCCTTCTGTGTCCTCGGTGACGATCGTGGCAACAACAAAATCGCAAGTGGGCTCTCGTTCTCTACATTTCTTAAGGAGATTGGCGTGGTACAGTTTCCCCTTAGTCGGTAGCCGTATCTTGTAGGTTTGACCCCCAACTTTCTCAGTTACGACGTACGGCCCTCTCCACGAAACTTGTAGCTTGCTGTATTCTTGGGACAACAGCAATAACACCTTGTCTCCTACCTCGTACTGGCGTGGTTTAACGCGTTTGTTGTAGTATCTCGCCTGACGGGACTTCGCCTGCTTGAAATTCTCCTTTGCTAAAGTACAAACTTCTTCCAGTTTGTTACATAAGTCAGTGACGTACTGATAAGTAGTACGTACCTCTTCAACAGCGTGGTATTCAGTCCACAACTGCCAAAGTACGGCGGTGGATCCTCCCGTATAGGAGTTCAAAGGGGGAAAACCCCACATTCGCTTACGGAACTTCCCGATGTGCAAATAGCAATCCTTAGGACGGCCTTCACACAGCTTGTTAAGGGTGCTCTTTTCATAGTCCCGTTAAACCGTTCGACCTGTCCGTTGCACTGGGGGTGATACGGAGTGGTAGTGAAACGATTAATCGACATCAATCGGTTCACCTCCTCCATCACGTGACTCATGAATTGCGTCCCTTGGTCAGTCAGGATCTCGTCGGGCACTTCGTCTCGTGACCAAATCCCAAAGAAAGGTTCAGCGACGGTTTCCGAATCGATATTGCGTATCGCCACAGCCTCCGAATAGCGTGTAACGTAATATACAACCGTTGAAAAATATCGTTTTCCTTGTGCGGACGCGGATTGTATCGGTCCGATTAAATCAATCGCGACGCGGCGGAATGATTCATCGATAAGAGGCGTATTCCCCGAGGGAACGGGTCGATGATCTGTTCTCGGTGCCATTCTCTGACACTTATCACTGGAGAGACAAACCGCTTAACGTCTCCATGGACCCCTGGCCAGTAAAATCCTTTGACAAGACGGTCATGCGTCTTGGCAACTCCCATGTGTACTTCCATGAGACTTTCATGCGTGAGCTTCAATACGTCGCCTCACATCGCATTCGGCACGACGACTTGCTTGAAGTGCTCGTGTCCTTTCCTGGCGTGGCGGCACAAGATAACCATCTTGTACATAAACCTCACCTCGCCATTTGGAGTTCTTCTCTCCGTTCCTTCTGCAGAGTGTTTATTTAACTGCGCCAGAGTCATGTCTTCTTGCTGCAGTTCTTTCAACTCGGCTGGACGTACGTTACCAACTGTCAACGACGTAACTTCCACCGGCATCGACTTTGTCTGACGACTCTTGGATTTGGTGTCCACAGCACACACCGGTACAGGTGTACAGGTTGCTAGGTAAAGTTGGGGTAACACATAACGACATCCCAGTATGACGTCATGTGACAACCCAGGCAAGCACGCGGCTTCGATTTTCCCTTTTACGTACGGCGAATCGAGGTCAATTATGACAATTGGTAATGAGTCACGCGTGCTGTTGGCGTACTGGACTTCGATTACCTCCCCTGTATAGTCCTCTGGCTTCACATACTTCTTGTCGACAAGGGCGGGATAACTACACCCAGTACGTACAAGATGGTAGCCTCTTTCTCATGGACGGTGGCGGATGCGAGTTTTACTGGTTTACAGATGGCCTCGGTTCCACGTTTCTCCTTGCCAACATCATTCATCTGGGTCGGCCTGCCCTTGAGGGACTGTCCCTGGCAAAATGCCCTGGGCGCTTTCAGTTGTAGCAGGTCGTCAGCTCTAGCCGTCCCGCAAAGCCTTTTCCGTGGTTGAAGCCCGTCCGGGTCGGTGAGTGGAATACTTACCCCTAGCTCCACTTCCGACCATCCCGTCCCCATGACGGTTACGTACGGTAGGCTATCCCTCAACCACACAGAGTGACTCAGTTGGGCGGGGTATGTCCGTACCCCCAGAGACTCCAGTCTTTGAGTGCGCTTGTTCACATCTTTCCGTCATGCTGGCAATATCTTCATAAGCTTCTAACAGTTTGTATCCACAGTCCAGAGCATGAAATAATTTACCAATTACCCACTTTCCTGTCATAACGCCTTCTTGGTCTTTGTAGCAACATGCATGGTCTTGATTACACGTTTCAGAACAAATGATATAAAGGAAACATAAGTTTTCCGTGGCAGCGATGAGCTACAAAAAGATGGTACAGGTTAGTCGGAGATAATACTTGAGAGCGGAACTGAATATAGAACCATCAGAGGCACCAGTATCGGAACCGTCAGCAATCGAAGTTGAAACTGCCAGAGGTGCAAAAGTCGGAACCGCCAGCGGTACCATCTCAGGAAGTGTTGCTAGTAACTGAGGTTACAAAGCCAGGATGAATTGCTGCCGGTATAAAACAATAAACAAACACTTGTTTATATGACGAAAACAGCATGGCAAGAAAAATGCGGACGGTAACGTCGCTCGAGTACAGGCAAGCGAGAGCAAGATAACGCGGCTCCATTTTATGTTTCCTGTGTCCGCCGAGCCCACGCCTTATGCCACAGCTTGCTACTACAGTCGCTGTTCAGGGAAGCAACTGGCTTGAGGGAACAAAACACGCCACAGGCGGCAAAAGCCACTGTGAGACTCTTTTTATATCGAATAGTAGTGTGCGAAAGGAATATATGTCCACGACTGCAAGCCAAAGATTTGGGAACCTTCTTTATACTGAAGCATTATTAGGGGACCCTGAAGTTAGGTATTCGATGATCACCAGACGCTTTCTTGAAAATGAGAGCTGCCGACTTTGTCCACTTAGACTTGGTAGATCCACAACGACCCTTTACCATCACAGCTGTAAGCCTTTGGACAAATGACATGGTAATTAAACAGGACACTATTCATGCTAATATTATCATGTCCATCTAATAACCTCCGTCGGTGTGATGGTTGGCAGAGCAATGCTTTCGCCACTGCATTAATCCGCACAAGCGTTATTTACAATATCTTAAAATCGGATACGGCTGCAATTGGAGCCATACACAGCAACAAGGCACAGGAAACCCTCCAAACTGTGTAGGCCGAGTACCAACCTAAGCGCAGCAAGCATATCAGTTATGTCAACAAGTAGCTGTGCGGCGAACAGCTTGCTGAACAAGCACACCAGGACTTCTGCGAAGCCGAACGCGAGTACTACCTAGTGACCGCCGTGAAACAGACGACAGCCCACAGGTTGTCGATGAGCCCAAGGTTTCTGACTTTTACAACCCCTTTTCTGAACAGCAAAAATACTGTTATTTATTATCGAGATACTTGCCGTCGTTGGCAGCATCATGACACAAATATTTTAACCCAGCAGGTTTAGGGGTGTTTTGTACTATTTGCTGACAAACTCGAGGTCACGGGAAAGATGTGGTAGCTATCAAAACCTTGAAAAA
The DNA here is from genome assembly GCA_016617855.1 of Megalonaias nervosa. NCBI lineage: Eukaryota > Metazoa > Mollusca > Bivalvia > Unionida > Unionidae > Megalonaias > Megalonaias nervosa. The sequence goes on along the minus strand of JAECUM010022306.1, from coordinate 8,834 downwards.
AACACCAAAGTCTTACAAGATGCTGTTAGGGAATGGACCAACAAAAACAGGACATGTGGCTGATTTACCTACCCACACCAAGCAAAATTATTAGACTGCCCAAAGTCCCACAATATGCTGTTAGGGCATGGACCAACAAACAGGCCATGTGGCTGATTTACCTACTCACACCAAGCAAAATAATGAGATGCACTTGGCCAGCCTCTTGTTTCTGTGGCGCACGACAATGTTGGATATTCAAATACAAGAATGCGCTGACCTTAGCTGAAGCACCCAGCCCTTACACACAGGACGAGCCCTTGACCAGAAAAGAGGCTTCCAAAGTTACCAACACGTTGGTACGTATCTACAAGCTGGGGCCATTAAAGTGGCCAAAACTGCTGCAGGTTGAGGCTGGCCGAGAGATTATGGGTGATGTGTTGCAACTCTTGGCCAAGATAGATGCGCGTGTAAGGCGTCCACCGTGCTCAGGGTATTGTGTAAAGGTTAAACGCACTCTGGTCGAGCGTCTCTTTGGGCTCCATGCCGCACAGGAGATATTGATTTCCAAGAACAAGACTTTAAAGTGTAGTACTGCTTGTGTACGACGGTTGCATGCCGTTTTGGTGGCTATAATTGGCAAGGTAACACAAGCGAGACTTATTGATGCAATTTATGCTACGTCAACGCATTTACCAAATCAACTGTTTGACCTGATAGAGTAACGCATGCATTCAGATTTAATAGTGCGGTACCTATGTGCGCCTCAGGAGCTGGAAGGTGGGCAACGCCGTGCTACCGACCATCTTTAGTCCCTCCATGTGCACTCACTGGTTGCGGGGTTTAGCATTCCAGGCCACCCATCTATATATAGCATCGTTCTGTGAGTGGTTCTCTTCAGTTTGTGCCTGCATATACTCAGCTAGCACTTAAGGATATTTTTGGTCCAAGCCAATGAGCCCATTGAGGTTGGTTCGGTAGTGGCCTGAGCGGTACATTCCCATTTTGTGGTGATTTCTGCACCAATCTGATGATGAAAGACCCTTTGATTGGTAAGGGCATCTAGATACAATTCATGCTGCAGGTCGTGCTTTATGCCAGCCTTTGCAACACCCTTGGCCTTTCGAACATTCTTCGGTACATTCTTTATCTCCTCTATTCATTTATTTGATGTGTTGTTCGGTCGCCTCCTGACGACCCAAATACTGCGCGAGCGCGGAGCGCTGGTCTTATTCCTGTTGTTCCAAAATGCAGTCTTAATGTTGTACATCTTCGGGCAGAGCCTGACATATTCCGCGTTCGAAGTCCCTTAACATGAGTCTTTAATCTTTCCGACAACCTTTTCGTTGCCGTTTTTGGTCATCGGATGTCCGGCAGTATAAATCTTCCGTTTCTACGCTCAAGAGGAGGTTCTATGCGTCTATGCTCTGTCGCCATACCTAGTTTTGACGCGATTACTTTAGAAGTCACATATCACTAACTTGCTTAGATCCAGAATTGACATCCCCGGATAGATAGTGCGGTTGAGCTTAAGGTTCACCTTTGTCAACTGGACAGCAACAAGGCTGCTCGTGTACATTTTCTACGTCTTTAACCCGGTTCGTCAACCAGGCAATCAAGATTGTCTTCCTCGTCTAGACTCTGCATCATGCCTCACTCATAGGGGTGGGTGGCGTAAAGGTAGGTTATACAGATCTTTCGCTTTTCGCTGTCTTAGTTTGCTGACATTCAGGATGAGTGACCACGCAGGTTATGCGACACAACTTGTGCCTTCATTTTGTTCTGGGTTAATGTGCAGCTTGTGCTTACTTTCTTTAAGAGCGGCGCCTCGGTACCCACTGGTAATATGGCAGTACGCTCTCACCCCTTTCATCCCCGGCTCACTACCACAGATGTGACAATCTTTTGCATCTTGGAAGTTACTCCTGTCACCCCCCTTCATGATTACCTCTGCGGGATTCCGGAAGACCTCGCAGATCTTTTTGAACTCTGCTTCCAGGTACCTAATTAACATCGCCACGGCATCCTGGCCCAGAGGCCCTGCGAAAAGTGAGGAAGTATCTGCGGAAAACGGACTTCTTTTTGTTGTTTTCGTTGTGATTAAATACCACGAGGCTTAGGTTTTTGTAACCCTAACGTAGTGGCTATTTTCACTTTAACCTTCAGTGCATGCCAGCAGCAATAGGTCTACATTGTGTGGCCTTACTATTGTAGCGGGTAGAGGCATTTTTCCCAGCCAAAGACTCTAGCTGAGATTTCCGGGTTGTGGAGCTCTAACTTATCACTGTCTCTCACCATCACGGGAAAGTCGACCTCCTCGACGTTTAGCTCTGCCTGGTGCTGCCGATTCTTGCCTGATCGGTCAACGTGTTTATCGTTTGCTGGTTATAAGACTGACAGAATAGGCTACTCGAAACATCGTCTATCAGTATTTTTCACATTTATATTGATCTCATCGGAATGCACTTTGGCGTTCGAATGCACTTTGTCAGAGTTTTTGCCTACCTGGCTTGTTATGTTTAGCGTGCCTGATTTTGTCTCCTTTAAGCATTTATCTGAATTTAAGTTGTATACTACGAATCAGTGAATCTTTCCATTAGAGATGGTCAGTTTTCCAAACATTATGTTGCGTCATACGTTAGGTGAGAGTTTATATAAAACAGGTTTGGAAAACAATTATTCATTCATATTTCGTATCAGTCTTTGAGAATCTATAATCAGAGTTTTTAGTTGTGTTCAGATATAATTTGAGAGGAACTATTATTTCAATTATTCTTTTAAATCACAAAGTGCTCATTGACTTTTTGGACTAAACCACTACTTTGGGATTATTGAGAACTCGTTCAAAGATATTCTGGATTACATCACTGTGGTACACCACAATACTTAAGTCTACTTTAATTCATTTGGAACATTTGATACTTTTGACTTGTGATAGGACATTTAGGATTATATGGGATTTAATTCAAAATATTGTAAGTGTCATTTGAATTGTCACTTTGTATTCTTGGGAAAAGACGAGGTACTAGAGCTGCCAGACATTGTGATCTTTCTAAAGCGACATCATCTTTAACAAAGCAAGAGATAAGGAATATTTTGATTCACGATTTGGTAGGAAATTAAATTTTGGATGATGGTGTTGTTGGTTTGATTAGAATTCTGCCTCTGGTTTTAATAAGAAATAAATAGGAATTACAGTTAGAAAAACATATGGAATTGGAATTAACAAATCTTCAGCTTCGGAAAGAAACGATGGATATGCATATTCAGAGAGAGGAAAAGGAGAACCAAATGCAAATGAGAGAGAGAGAGAGAGAGAGAGAGAGAGATAGAGAGAGAGAGAGAGAGAGAGAGAGAGAGAGAGAGAGAGAGAGAGAGAGAGAGAGAGAGAGAGAAATCAGACTTTATTATTACAAGTGTGCCTATTGGAAAAACTCGTGAAGTCTACACGTCACTATCGGTACAATATAGTGCTGATTGTTATGTAGTTAAGAAATATATCTTGAAGTGTTCTGAATTGGTAAATGAGGCACTTCGACAAAGGCTTAGGAATTGTATAAAAGTAACTGAACAAACCCATATCAAATTTGCAATGGAAAAGAACAACTTTTTGATAGTTGGTTTTCAGTGCGGCAATAGTCGAAGCTGATAAAAGGATTATGTTCTTTTGAAGCCATCTTGGTGCTTCCGGATTGCTGACCGCCCAGGCAGAACATCCTTGTTTTCGGGTACGTGTGAATTAAAATTCTGCCACCAACAGAGTTCGTTGCAGCCTGCAGCTTACTGACCATTGAGGTTCAACCTCGGTTGCCTCTCTCGATCAATAGTTGCATATCAATGTCTGTGACATGGTTTCTAGAAGGGCGTACCAGCTCAATGCATGGGTGTTTCAGTAGTATGAAGAGTCCATGCCATAATATGAAGGGTGACACGAATGGTTTAAACGGCATCAGCCAGAAGGAGCATATCGATCTTCAGGTAGAAGTCATGATAATCCCCACAGTCTTGGAGTCAAAGGTATTCCATATGCATGGGTGTACTGGCAGTCCTCGGGGATATATAAGACGGTTGAGGCTGTTGTAGAAGGGTTAACTGGGGACTGGGGGTAACTGCATATTATCAAACCAGAGTCCCAGCAGTCAGAAGGGTGACATCTTGTTTGGTATACCGGCGGGTTATGCGCAAGCCTTCCTAGATTAGGGCATCACCCAGCTTTGCAAGTCTGCATGGTGAGAATTGATAGCTCTCCATAGACTGGCGCTGACCTAGTGAGAAGGTCATATATTTTTTCATGTTGTCGAAATGGCGTTGATATCTATTGTTGAGGTTGTTCCCAGAGCTGCCATTAGCAGGTGGCCATCATAGCTTAGCAGTTTGTGAAATATAAAGAGTACTTTATATTTTTTAACGCTAAATCGCAGCTGGACTCTCATTTGTTACTGGCCGGTGGCGTGGTAGCGGTAGCTTGTTTTCGGAACAAATGACATACCCTAGCCTCTTTAATTGTCTTTGTGTTGGTCGGATTCATGACCAAAGGGCGAGGATTGGCTAATAACTCTTGTATACCTACCAACTCTACCTCTAAGCTTTAAATAAGTTTGTATACAACATCTTTTCCTCTGTAAATAAGGGGGATTGGTTTTGCCGCCACATCACCGGACTATGTTTATAACATTGTACAGGATACTGGATTTTAGAACGAGAAACCTTATATCCAAATTCATTTATTTTCTTCAAAATGTTTATGTTCTTGTTCATGTCGATGACGTTGGATATACTTTTAGTAAACGATTGATAGTGGTATGGTTCCTGTAGAGCTCATATGTATTGGTGATAAAATTCAAACAACGTATATTTATATAAATAAATGTTAGTTTGAGAGAAACACATACACCAGTTAATTCTACCATCCGATGAAACTGGCAGCATACATGTGCATGTGAACAAAAAATATCATTTTTATGTGAGATCGACATTGTTCAATAGCTCGGTTGCTTCTTGGTGATCGCTAATTTCACAAACAATATCTCCAAGGTACAACAACTTAACATTTCAGTTCTAGGTATCGCATTTGTAACAGTGTCACTATCAGAATAGCATAATCAAAGAAATTAACATCCTCATTACCAGTGTTCTTCCTCTGTATTACAAGTATGAGGTGGTTTAATATAATATCTGACGCAAGTTTTGTGTTCACGTGCTGGTTGCCATGGAAACCGTGTGCTAAAACATTATCAAAGAAGAATATGCACATGTTAGTAGTATATGGGGGCGCTTTAGCGACAGGGGACTTTAATGTTAAAAAGGGGTATAGCCACTTTGGCGACAATGGGAATTTAACATGGGAATTGAATGGGCCACTTCAGCAACAAGGGACTGGGACTGTATAGCGACAAGGGAAATAGCACAGGTGGGGTGACGTCACGGTACTGGTGATTGGTAACAATGTTGCAAGTGGCTGACCTGAATACGCGCAGCTACCTAGGTATGGACAAATACAGTAGAGACATAGAAACATGGTTAGAGACCGAGATTTATATAACACAACCATAGACTGATGAACATCAATCTATCATACCTAAATTATACAATCGACTAAAAAAAAATTTAGGCAAGAGAGAGTAAATCTTTTCGAGGCAATAGATTGACCCATTACACATAAATTATACAACCACTAAAAAAAATTTTAGGCAAGAAAGAATAAATATCTTTTCGAGGCATATGAAGTGGCCCTGAAAAGGGTCTTTGGTTTTCTTCTATTTTCTCCACTTCTTCCACCAGTTCCTCAATTTCCCAATAATTCCTTTCTTCTTCTTCTTCTTTTCCTCGTCTGGTATCCAGTCAGGATGTCCCATAGATCTAAATTTTTCCTGCACCTTGATTCAGTTTTGATTAAGTCTGTCAAACTCATCTTTTCTCTTTCTGTTTTCCTTCTTCTTTCTCTCTTTTGCCCAGGTCTTTTTGATTTTCTTTACCTCTTCGTCCATCACCCTTCTCATGAGGTCTTCAGCTTTCTTTTATTTCTCTAACCCCCACTGTACAAAAGACCACTCGGTGAAATTGGCTATGTTTCGCAAAAAGCACCACCTTTGGATGACATTATCAAGGGCCTCCTTCAATGTTCCCACTCTCATATATTTAGGATGGATGAAGCCTCTTAATTTCTCTACTTGCTCCTCTATCATACCTTGCACTAGATCCCTGGCTACTTTGAGGCTGGTGACTTGACTTGTTACAAAGTCTTTGGTAACTGGATACCTTCATTCTTTTTCAATTCTTTCTGCCACATAGGCTCCATCCACCATCCAGAACCAACTGTCTTTTAACTGGTTAAACAAGTCCATCTTGTGTTGACTAGTCAACGCTGGGTAGACAGACTGACGACCGCTCCGCGTTATATACGTGAAGCACGGACGTGAACGGAAACATCCCTTACACTCACTTCACATATTATCTACTATCCACACAGACGGTAAGAGAAGTAAAAAACACACCATAGATACTATCCACACAAACTGGAAGAGAAGCAAAAAACACACCATAGATACTATCCACACAAACGGACGCGAACGCATAAAACACACCATATCTACTATCCATACAAACGAATGCGAATGCATATAACACACACACTATACTATCCACACAACGGGAAGAGAAAAAAAAACATACCATATCTACCATCCACACAAACGTACGCGAACGCAAAACACACACACACACATACTCACACACATACACACACATCAATAAACGCTTGAGTGTTTATAGTCACACTACTCCACATTCACGCAAATTGGCAACATGAATAGTCTCTCTTTTCTAGAGATATGGTTAGCCCTGAGAAGGGCTGATTTTTAGAACTTCAAATGCACCTGGCAAATGATGGCACCTCACAGGTCGTGCACCACATACGCATCTCCTACTCCAGTCATTCTCCCAATTTAAGGTTGTTCTTGGGAGCGCAGTGGGGGTTTGAGTGGCTTCACTCTCCCAGTCTTCACTTTCAGGGATGGCGAAGACGTCCCTCTGTCTTCTATTCTGCAACCGGGGACGATGTTGCTGACGCTGCGGCTCCCACTCTTGCCGCTGTCACTTCAATTCCTCCAATGCCTCTTCCTCCCCGTTTTCTCTTTGGGGGACAGCGGCTCTTGGTACTGGTGGTATTGGTGGCAGAGGCTGTGGCTGTCGTTGTGGTGATACAGGTATTGGTTGTGGAGGTGTCCTCACCTCAGGTTTCACCTCACACACAGATCTCATTATGAGGTGTGGTAGGATCCCTCTCTTCATTTCCTTCTCCTCTTCTTTCTTCTTCTTCTCCTCCTCTTCTTCCAGTCGGGTTGCTTCTGCTATGGCCTCCATAGCCAGCTCGTCCTGGAGGCGCCTGGCATACTCCAGGTGCATCTGAAGTTCCAGTAACTTTGCACTTCTGCTACTCATATTCAATGTTGAAACGTCAACGCGGGTAGCTAGACTGACGATTGCGCCGCTTTATATCCCTGGAGCACAAACGTGAAGAAAAATATCCCCCCAACACCAAAAATTACCATAACCCAAAAACATGGAACGAGCGGACCTAAAAGAAACACTCACGTTGACTTTTTTACTTACAAACACAGTCATACACTATTGAACAAGACAGAGAAAGGAAGTACTTATAGACACACTTCTATGTTTTTTAAAGATACAAACACACAAATTTGTTTTGGCAGTTGAATTAGTATCTCTTTTCTAGAGTATTGGGCATTCCTGAAAAGGGCTGATTTTATTAACTGGGAGTGAAGGCAATCTTTTATCGTCTTAGATTGCGTCCCAGTCTGGCGGCAGGCTTTCCTACAGGATACGGTCTGCTTCTGCGGAAAGAGATGGAGAACTTCTTGGAGTCTACACGACAGTCGACAAAACCTCTGTCTGGTTCCTGCTGTTGTTGCTGCTGCTGTTGTTGTTGCTGTTCTCTTTGCTGCTTCTGAAGTCTGTATTTCTCTGTCCATTCTTCTTGTTCTTTCTTGATTTCTTGTCTGAAGACTTCTTCTACCAGGTCTTGGGCTATTGTTCACATCCTGACATTCTTCAGGCTTCGGTATCAGGTTTTGCCTGACACGGTGTAAATTCACATAAGCTTCGTTTAGCTTGGTGAGTCTGGAAGGCATGTTCATAGGTTGACGAGTCAACCATGGATGGCCAGACTGGAGACCAACCCGCTTTATATGGTTCAAACGCGGATGCGATAGAAAACATCCCTACTCTTTTTAGTGACGGAACGCTATGATAGCTAATGCCATGGTGAGGGATAGAGAGAGAGGTCCAAGAGCACATATTCACAGTGCTTTTTGAAAACAAACGACCGACACATTTTTTCAAAACACAACATTTTTTATTCTAACAACAATTAACAACTAACAATTAACAATAATATCAAACTTTTTTGACAAGGTTGACAACGTTGTGAAGTTAAGTTAGATTTCCACTGATGGAAGTTATGAGGCCACTGATGTACACTACGTTTCCTAGCCAAAGACAAAAGACAACCATAATGGTCACAAAACCATCTATCTACGTTCTCATCGTTTCTAGAAGAGTTACGATCAAAATAAGTCACTAAATGTTCTAAAGGATATCCAAGACTGCGTTGATGAAGAAAATACACACAATATTGTCCACACACCATAGAATCTGTGCCTTGTAATTTCACATATTGAATCGTGTCGTCTGGGCATTTCTTCTCATAAAGTCAATGATGTCGTCTTCCAAAGGGGGTAATCCATACGAATCAAAATACTCCACACAATCTTCTTTAGGGAAGTAAACGGCTACCCAATGGGTTCCTTGGAGATGACTTTCGTCCGTGTTGATGA
>JAECUM010022305.1:0-32297 GCA_016617855.1 Megalonaias nervosa | reverse complement strand
CTTTCATTTGTAAAGTATTATTAAACTTATTTTTATAATACTAGTTTATACTTTCATTAGTCAAGTTATTCAGTAAATTAGAATAATATAAAATTATTCTTCACTAAATTGCAGACAGGGGACATAAAAAAAAAAAATTAAAAAAAAGAATATCCTAGAGTGTTTTGGAATTTGGACCTTTTGGATATACCGTATGAAGACGGTGAATCCAATAGGTTTCCTTTAGCAGACGTTCCATCTCAGAATCAACTATAACAATAGGTTGAAAGGAGAAATCTTGCAAAGAATGGGAATTCTTGTTAAAATGTGCGGCAACATGAGATGAAAATGATTGATCGACATAATTTTTTATGTCTGATCTATGTTGGTTCATACGTTTAGATATTTGTTGACTGGTTTGTCCAATATATTGGATGCCACATTTTTTGCATGTGATCAAATAAATAACGTTAGATGTTGCACAATTAGTATTACAACGCATATTAAATGTTTCTTTCGTATTATTACTATTGAAAGATGTATTTTCATTAATAAAAGGACAGTGCGAACATCTAGGTCTATTACATATAGTACATGATCCCTTTCTATGTAATGTTTTTTCTAATTTAGAATTAATTAGGAAATCTTTAAGATTTTTAGGCCTTTTATAAGCAAGTGTCGGTTTGCTTTCGTGTAGCGATTTAACACTTGCTTTACAAGATAATTTTAATAAATCCCAATATTTATTGATGGCCTTACCTATATTAGGCAAACTTGAGTTATATTCAGTAATAAAAGAAATGATATCTTCATTTTTATTTTTGATTTTACATTGTAATGATTCAAGTTGCGTAAGAGAAGATACTTTTTGGAAAGCAGTATTAATGATGTGAATAGGGTAATTTCTATTGAAAAAATGCTGACCTAACTCTGTCAAAGATGATTTTAAAAAAGTGTCACCCGAAATAATTCTTCTATATCTTTTTGCTTGACTATATGGTATCCCGTTTTTACATGATTTAGGATGACATGAAGAATATTCAACATATTGATGAATATTCCTGTTTTTAACATGAACCATGGCAGTGATGTCATTATTTTCATTTTTCACGACCTCTACGTCCAAAAATGATGTTTTAGTTTTAGATACGATGAATGTAAATTTTATTGTTGGATGTAATTTGTTTAAACAGTCTATAAAATAATAAAGGTCTTCTAATGAATAACTGAAAATCTTAAAAATATCGTCTAAAAATCGTAACCAACCATGTGGTTTTAAGAGGTATTTATTTAGAAAGTAATTTTCTAATTTCCCCATAAATAAAGATGCATAAGAAGGTGCCATAGGACTACCCATTGCTGTTCCCAACTTTTGGAGATAGTCTATATTACCAAATTGAAAAAAGTTATTTCCGAGCACAAGTTTTATCAAATCACAAACATTTTCTTTTGATAGTTTACACGTATATTTGTTTTCTTCAAGATAATATTCACACGCTTCGATACCATCATTGTGTGGTATATTCGTGTAGAGTGAAACCACACCAAGTGTAACTAGGAGTAAATTTTCAGTTAGTTTCGGTAAAGATTTCAATTTGGTGATGAAACCGAAAGTATCTTTGACAATGAAGGTAGTGATTTCATCAGTGGTTGTAAGATATGATCAATATATTGCGATGTATTATTTGTAATTGAGTTACATGTAGAAATAATGGGTCTACCTGGATATCCTAAAGGTAGTGACTTATCAACCGTTTTATGTATTTTGGGTAAAATATAAAACTGAGGTGTGCGTATTATATTTGGGAAGATATCTAGTTCATCATATATGGAACACTATATATATATATATATATATATATATATATATATATATATATATATATATATATATATATATATAATACAAATCTTATGGCAAATAACAGTCCTTTCAAGTGCACTGGATCCAGCAAGGGATCATGTGTGTCAGGGATTGATTAAGATAAATGCAATAAACTGACAACGAACAGTGCAAAACTAGTATCTAACTAGCCTGAGCGCTTTCGACTCTTAATGAGTCTTTTTCAAAGGCAAATACAAAACATAGACAACACAAACAAATAAAACACAAAAACCGTTGTGTTTGCAAAACTTTACATGGCTGTTTCTACAGGAATTAAACCTTTAAATGTATTATGTTTCAACTAGTTTATTTCAACTTGTTGCGGATGCTTGAAAATACTTTTATTGACCTAGAAATCGACGAACCATAGCGACATCTGTTGTTTTATATAAATTTATGTAAGCGGAAATTATATCCTGGATATTTTAGTGTCATAGTAGTATTTTAAAGGCTATTAAGTAAATTTAGAGAATTATTTAAAAGAAAATGTGTCGGCCGCAAAAAATAAATAATTTCATGTGTGCATGGCTGTCTTTGTCTAGTCTACTTGGTTTAAACCGCTTGGATTCAATGTTCTAAGGCGGCGTATCCAGTAAGATTCCTTTCCTTTCCTGGTTTCGGAACTCCAGTTGGGGTTGTGAGCAATTGCAATAAGTGTTATATCACTGAAAGTGTGGCCAGGGGAGAAGAAGTGTTCTGCGACCGGGCTTCTGTACAGCTTCTTTGTTATCCAATCAGATCCAATCAGATCTATGAAGGTATATATATATATATATATATATATATATATATATATATATATATATATATATATATATATATATAGAGAGAGAGAGAGAGAGAGAGAGAGAGAGAGAGAGAGAGACAGACAGACAGACAGACAGAGACAGACAGACAGACAGTTGCACGTGACCAATCAAGGGTACCGCCATCTTTATGGCTATGCTCATTTCTAGTGAATGATAACCAGTCGTAAAAATGTCAACTACTAGTACACTGACCTTTAGGGTGATTAAAAAGCATATTGTTAGCATAAACGGATAGGAAACTATGATAGATTCCCGTCTTACAGGGGCCCCAGTTTTTCAGGCCGTTCGATTTTATATACTTGTAACGCAGTAACACATACCGTGCACGATGCCCATTGAAAACAACTATAGGATCCATACTGCATTCCTAAAATCTTTAATAAAACAAACATCATTAACCATGAAGTCAAGCATATAATTACTATTGGGTATGCGTTACGCATAGAAACAAATATGACATAATCTGTCAGTAAACATTCTGCAGTAATCCTTATGATACCTACATAATTTCAAGCAGTTATTGTGTAAACAAAGGAACGAATGTACATGGATATCCATTTTGGAATCTTAGGAGATAATACTGACTATATCTGATTTCTTAAGGTAGCAATCAATAAATTCTCATTGAAACAAACGAGAAATTGTTCATGGACCTTACAATTGTTAACTGTTACATTATAATGAAAACACACAAATCCAGACAGTAATTAAGACAATAGTGACAAGTGATCAGACATCACTTATCGTTTTGAAAATTGGAGTCGTTTACAAATTTATTTTTTATGATGAATAAGGGGTCACTCAAACCAAATCACAAATAAAAATATAGGTCGGCATGCATTTCCTTGCGCCGCACTTAGTTAAACTGTCCATGAACATTGGGTATATATGTGTGTGTGTTAAAGGCAGATCAGCTCAATGATAACAATAAAGCGCAATATGACTAAATTTTTGAGGTCACGCTGATTTAACAGAAAGCCTGCGAGGCCGATTCATGTCAGATGGTAAAAATTTCCAACACGCACACAGAAACACATAAATTTATAAACATTTAGCTTAAAGGAAAGACTTGTGCAAAACAGAATTTTCTTTTCTTCCCTTTTGCAACAGAACGGTGCCATGAGACCAAGTAAAAATGTTGCCCATCTACCCCATCCTCACCTCCACACACACACACACACACACACACACACACACACACACACACACACACACACAATATACCTAAAATTTCATATTAATTATTTGCTCAGCTAGTTAAAATTATACCTAGAAGATTCAAGAAAAATCAATGAAAGTGCTCTAACTTGCTCCTTGCAGCAACTGGTGCAGACTCTCTGGTCGTTTTATGTTTAAATACAAAGCGGTTCTGTCCTAGGAATTCAACATCGATAAACCCGGATACAGCACAAGACTAAAATATAACTGGATAAATCAAAATGGGTGTTTTAAAAAGTAAGTCTGGCCGTGCTATTTATTGAGTTTACAACCTTCCAAAAATGTTAAAACTTTTTATTCTCTCTCTCTCTCTCTCTCTCTCTCTCTCTCTCTCTCTCTCTCTCACACACACACACACACACACACACACACACACACACACACACACACACACAAGTATATTTTCATACTAGTGGTCAGAATTTTAGCTGTGTGTATCGTCACTTCATTTTGCATTTGTTCTGAATATTCATTTTTGATTTCTTTGTTTAAAACAGCAACTACTGTATTTTTAATATTTCGTTTTAACCATCGTTAATGTGAATGATTTGATGATCAAACAATTTTACACCAATAATTTGATCATGGATTCGACATACATGTAGACTCTAATTAATTTCACTTCGAACATAAGTATCGAATCGTATATTGTTGAGGTCCATAAACAATGTAGATTCTATTTCTCCCTTTCAACAGTTTTCTCGTTAAGTCAACCTATTTATCATTTTTGCCATCAATAGTTTAGCATGGAAAAGCTAAAGAACACTAACTCATTATTCAGTTACTTAAATCATTCATACTCGTTCTGTATCATTAGGACTCTAGATCGAACGTGCACCAAAGAGTTTAGACACAGATATGTCAGCGCATAAAACTTTCACCCAACAGTTTAGACATAGATGTGTCATCGCATCATATGTCAGCATATAAGTTATTTGCTGATCATTCTAACAATTGTGTCATATCGGACTACACGGTCTGCAGTTCATTGCGAATAGTACTTGGGTAAATGTTATTGAGCTTTAGCAACAGTACAACCAACCCACAAACTCTCTCTCTCTCTCTCTCTCTCTCTCTCTCTCTCTCTCTCTCTCTCTCTCGTCGGTTTGACTTTAAAACTCTTTCTCTGTCTGTCTGTCTGTCAGTTTCTCTCTCATCCTTTGGTCGTTTTGACTTAACTTTTGCCATCATTCATAAGCCCAGAGATATCGTCGGAAAATCCACTACGTTCGCCATTTCATAGATGTTAGCCCGTATCCTGCTACGATGGTCAAGAGAGAGAGAGAGAGAGAGAGAGAGAGAGAGAGAGAGAGAGAGATTGAGAGAGAGAGAGAGCTTTGGGCATTTTCATATCTAAATAATAATAATCGATTTTTTAGAACATTATGGTATGTTTAAGAAAAAAAAACAAAAAAAAAAAAAACATAACATTAAATATATCACAGTATGTGTACCACGTAACCGAGGAATTTACTGGTTTGCAACATTGTATCATTGATAAACACTGTTGATAAATCCCAAGAAAAGTGCACACGTATCGTTACGACGAACCATACTCTTGTCGGTTACTTGGTGTAATTTCTATTTCAAGGTTTTAATCCAGTCCAAATTCCTTTTCTCTCTCATTTCCACATTTCTGCGCAGTTTGTTGGTTTTGCTTGAGAGGGGAGGGGAGAACAGAAAGCAGAAAGGATTGTGATGAAAATGTGTACCATATTAAATTAATTTAGAAAACGGGGATTATTAATACTTTTCATCATTATTTTTCATACGTCACTAGTGACTAATTTGTGGAAATTGATCATTGATCTAGATTCAACTGCAGACGCCCCCGAGAATATTTATATATGCGTATTATTGCGCCATGGGCGGATCACAATTTGATATACCAATATTATTGGTATATCAAATTGCTTTATACCAACACTTTAAATGCATGTTATTTTTAAATGTATGTGGTATATATATATATATATATATATATATATATATATATATATATATATATATATATATATATATATATATATATATATATATATATATATATACACCTGAGCATACCTGTCTATAAATGTGAGATCTATGGATGTGTGTTCGGTAGGTGATTGTTTGTTTCTCCATTTGGCTACATCTCCCTCAGTCCATATCTATATTTTTTATCGACTAATGCAAAAATAGACGTGAAAAAAAAAGAAATAAAGAAAATGCCTATATTTTTCATTCTCTCTCTCTCTCTCTCTCTCTGCAACAACAACAACCTATGTATTAGCGGAGACACTAATTGAATTGCCTGTTTTGACTCAGTGTAAAAATGAGACTGTCATATCCCTCGATAGCACAAATGAGCAGGTTTCACAATTATTAATGAATTAAATTCGCTATTTTCAACACCGGACCTATATTTTCTTATCAAATAATACAAACTAGATATAAAAGGCAACTATGAAGCAAACGTTTAGCAATAATGATAATTTCTTCCTCCAAGACATATTAGTCTGTGTTTGTAGTTGTGGGATTTTTGTTTGTAAGAAAGTATGTTTGTCTTTAAAAGTAAGTGTTTGTCATTAGGCATGTATTTGTCTTCATATCCATTGTGTTGAATTTTACAAAGTCCGCGACTGTTTTTCGTATTCAATATTACAAAATAGGAATAAGATGATCTCTATCTCCCTCGCGTGCGCAATGACAAGTATGAATTTAGCAAAATCACTGAATACACTACTTTGGAGAAAATGCAACAAATGTACTCTTGCGTTCCGTGATAACGTAATGGAGCAGACAAACTTTTCAGTTAATTTAATTTGCTGTTTCAAGCATCGCGCCAAAATTTCCCCATACAATTATAAGAAATAGACATAAAACGTCGAGAACATATCAAAATGCATCTATTGGTCAACATATGCATCGATAAAATTTTCAACCCTCTATGAGAATTTAATATTATGTTGCGGTATGGTTCTTTGTGGCAATTTAACAGTATGGGTCGCTGTGGCACTCTTAGACAAGTTAACATTATGGATGACACCAATGAGGCCAAATGAAAATTTAACTTGGAAATAAAACATGATAGACAGTCCGACAAAACACGTACCTAATGATAGAGAAACACATTAGCAAAACAAAACACCTCCTTATAATCAAACACCATACACGTACAAATTAAAAAATGTCTACGATAACGAATTCGTACGCAACACCATGTAATCCCCATTTTAAATTTCCATATAGCCTCAAACAATCTCACAATGTTAAATCTCCATAAGACACAATACCAGCCCATCACGTTATATTTACATCGAGCCCCGAATGAACCGCAATGTTAAATTTGTACAGGGCCCCACACCGATCTATAGTATTGAAACTGAACTGAACGCCTACCATCCAATAACGATAAATTTCCATCAGCCCACAAAACCCATAGCGTCCCATACTGGTCTCCTATACTACTACCCACTTTGTTATAGAATAGCGGTTCCCAACCGCAGGTCGTGACCCAAACTATGGTTGCTGGGGGTCCTCAGTAGGGTCGGGGAGGGCCATCAGAGCATATTTGGCTGCGTTTGTATGGTGAAAAGTGCCAGAAAAGGTTGGGACGACCTGTGGATGGCCAGTTGAGGGTCGCAGCAAAGAAAGGTTGGGAACCATTACTAAAGAACTCTCCTGTCTTCGACTAAACTGCTTATGAATGTAAATAAATTCCATCTTCTTCCCATCCCCCCTCTCAATCTCCGTTGCCTCCTCAATGCGGCATTTTCCTTCTTTCTTTTGTTTACTTCTTCATTTACATTATCAAAAATATATAAATTTTTATTTACTTTGCTCCCAAATTTTGTCCTAGGCATACTGTATTATTTTATATTCCTATTACAGAGTGATCCATCAACAGTCTATTCTCTAAAGTTTTTAATATATTTTTAATAGCTACGAAAATGCACACTTTGCATAGCTTCCATAAACAATTGTTTAAAAAATGGATACAGCTTCAAAAATGTCAAAAGTTGAATATATTTAATTAAATGAATCAAAGTAATGGTGCAAAAATTGAGATTTGGATTTGAGTTAAATATGAAAATAACGTTTGAGTCTGAACCTATTATATTGATATTCACTGACGTGTAGTAGAGAAAGGGGTTAACACACACACACACACACACGCACACACACACACACACACACCTGAACATACCTGTCTTCGGAAGGTGATTCTTTGTTTCTCCATTTGGCTCCATCTCCCTTAATCCATATCTATATTTTCTTATCACACATACCATTTATGTTGACAGCACATGCCAACAGGTATTCACACAGACAATTAATCATTTTACTTCCTTTCGAGTTGACCGCTCCGGTGGCCTAGCGGTTAGAGCGTCCGCCTCAGATGCGGGAGTTCGCGGGTTCGAACCCCGGCAGTCATACCAAAGACTTATAAAAATGGTACTAACAGCTGCCTCGCTAGGCGCTCAGCATTAAGAGGTTAGTGTTAGGACTGGTCGGCCTGGTGTCAGGAAAATGTGACTGGGTGGGACATCATGCTACATGTCTGCGGCATAATGCCCCAGTGCTAGACATCACTAGAAACTGTTACACTGCAGACATCGTAGCGATATGACTGAAAAAATGTTAAAGCTACGTTAAAAATCCAAATCATACTCACACACTCCTTTCGAGTTCGTAATTTAGAAGATGAGGCTGTTTATTACTCGGAGTAGTACAGTGTACAAAAATGCAGCAAACGGAATCAAACATATATCATTTTTATTTTTATTTCACCTCTTTAATACAATTTATTGTTTTACTTTATTTTATTCTATTTTCATCTTAGATGGCATTTTTCATTACTCCTTTGCTATCATACGTTCCTTTAATTGTCTCTAATTCCACATTTCAGCTCTGTTCGCTTTTGTTTAAGGCTCATTCTTTTCTTTGAGCCTTTTTTCATCCCTTCTCGCTTAAATGCATGTCTCTTTTATCCCCATTTTGACTCCTATAATCAGCGTAGTCCATTATCTTTTCGTCGCTTTTCGCCCATTTGCACCACCTTTAGATGTTAAGGTTCCAGTGTGGCTACATGAAAACCATTATAAACATAGTTCACGCAATTTCTCACGGTGTCTCCTGTTATCACGATATAGATACACTGTTAGTCGAAAAATTGCAGTTGAGGATTTACTTGATAGACCTATCGTTTATTTGTTTATTTAGGGCAATGCAATAGACGATGGGCCTTCGGTTCTGATGACGTAGTCTTACCCATTATGATATTAGTTTTCCTGCATATTGTGTGATGAGTTCAAACGCCTAGACGCATCAAGCATTTTCTAAATTGATAGATATATTTAGATATCGATATATCAATTGATCGATCATAATCACCCCATTTAGAGATGAATCTTGTATGAGGGAGTACTTTGCGTAAACATTGTGGAGACTGTAAACATTAAAACCAAGTTAGTTTTATCTCATCAACAGTTAAATAATGTCCATTCGATCTTTATATAGTTCCGTAAATAATACATTTTGATTGTTCTTTGATGAAACTTGTACTCTATATTCAAATGTTGATGAAACTACTTTACCAGCCATTGCAACCTTGTTTCTGAGTTTCTTTAGTTTATATTTATCTTATATATATTTGCGACATGAAATTTACGTTTTTGCCTTTGCCTTTCCACACTGATATATTATAAACATAATTATCACATAGTCGGTACACTTCGCCTACAGTGTGTGCAGTTTCATATTTTTGATATTATACGTGTGCACATATCACTTTATGTGATTCTGATTGGTCCAAATAAGCCCATTGAAATTATTGTGCACGATCCTCTTTACTGATTGGCTGGGATTGTGGGAAAACATTTTTAATCCCGCCTTCTGGAATGTTTTGCTTTGAATGAACATTTTTTGGCGGCCATTTTTTAACTCGACTCGCGAAAGGAAATTGAGGAAAAATTATCTCGGCTGTCTGACTATGGATATGTTACCCACACAGGAGTCTGTTATGTCATGTTTAACAATATCATCATAAGAAAAATGGCGTAAAACTACAAGACAAGAACAACAATAAAGAGTAAAACTAAGGGATAGCGGGCGGGGGGGGGGGAGGGGGCGTATATCTGTAACATAGATATAGAATCCACCATATATACAAGCGTGGTTTAAATGTTAACTTACAGAAGTAAATAAACTCACCTCTGTTCACAGAATAATCTGGACATAAATGGGTCTCCTAACTGACAGAACTTTATCCAACCACAGCATCTTTACGTAGGATATATGGGATGTAAATCCGACACGAAAAGAAAGTTGTTGACGTCTTCTGTACAGTCTATTGTTCCAAATCAAACACTGCAAATATCCGGTCACAAATGCATTGCAGTAAATGTGGGAATTTTTGCATCCGGTAATCCTATTTCACATAAAAATCGCAACAATGTAACGTTTAGTTCTGAAAGTGACATTTTAGGGTAAACGTGTACTCTACTGTCGGCCTACTATACTGTGTACCGTATCAAACAATGTGGCAGCATCACATCGCATTGATCATTCTGGTTTGAAAAATGATTTTGTCGTTATAAAATGTTCATTCAGATGGAAGCTTTATCTTTGATTTATAGTTTGTAAAACAGTACAATCTACTTTTACCAGTTCAGCTTTGTTTGGGACTATATTTTATGCACAACAAATGAAAGGTGCACAGTCTGTCAGAATGAACGAAATTATTCGTTCTTCTTTCTATCTAAATAATTTCCACTGAAATAAAAACTATGTGATAAAAAGAATCTCAAATGGGTAACGATTTAATATTAAATTTATGAAACTCGTTGAATAATGTCCAGCTTTTGCTCGCCAAGGCTCGCAAAAGCTGGACATTATTCAACTTGTTTCATAAATTCAATATTAAATCATTACCCATTTGAGATCCTCTATTTAAAAAGATACCGTTGTTAACCTTGTTAATAAAATCACAACGACAACCACCACCATTCTCCTTACTGACTGATTTACTGAACGACTTTCTGACTCTTACTACAACTACTACTTCTAGCTTTTACTATTCCGATAATACGGTATATGGTTTTGTCACAAATTCAGTTTGGCCCATCGTCATTTCATGTCGGGACGTTTCACCCGGGATATTTTAATCCCATTGGTGTATTTCATTTTACAACAACAATTTATGTAATTATTTTCTTTTGTCTCAATTTTCTCAACATGTTTAAGTTTCAAGCTTTTATCATTACCTAAGTAGAGTGTAAGTGGTGAACTGGTTATAATGTGGTCATTAACATGATGATGATAGTTACTTCAGATCATTTTACATGTGTTCGACTTTGAATTGCTTATACATTGTACATAACTCAGAATCAACCAAAATAATATCGACTTGTAAGAAAATGTAAATATTTTATTTAAGTTGTCATTTACATTAATAGTAAAGAACCTGTGAGTGATCAACCAGACTAAAACAGTTAATATTTGAATTTGTATTCACGTATCTTGTACGATCACTTATATACTTTTAAATACAAAAATATACTCTCAGGTCAATGGACCATGCTATACATTGGTACTACTTACACAGTTATATACAGAAGCTGGACCATTCATATTTGTATTTATTATAAAGTTATCTGTTTACACAGAAGTTTTAGGCGTTTTTTTATACAATAACTTTTTTGGACAATTCTGGAGTGGTGATTGAGCCACTATCTTGTAGATCCTACCCGTCATCACATTTGCATTTTAGTCATTACCCAACCTCATGCACAACGATTCAACATAAATGCAGTGTAATTTCCGCGACATAAATTGGCGTAACGACGTTAACTTTCCAAATTTTGTCAGATCTGCTGGAAATCACATTGTCACCAGAATGATCCAACATCCGCACGTATTTTTCACATGGCAAGTCTATTTGTAAATCAGTGTCAGCTATAATGATTTGCATTGTATCCCCCTTTAGTGTTTGTAAAAGAGCATTTTATATGTCGGCATATACATATATAAATACAGCCACTTGAATAAGTCATCATCTTCAGGATGTCCTTTGAATTTGAAATGTATTGCAAAACAGATGGATTTATGATAACCAGTACACTGTGACGTTTTGACAGGATCTAATATTTCAACAGGGCCTACAAACTTACTGCAGCGAACATCACTATGCTGTGAACAACCAATGTATTATACAATAAACGTATTAAGACTGACTGTTGAATGAGATCAGTGTAAGCTTGAAATAGTCTGTTTCAAACAAGTGAAACCGAATAAAGTTCTGTAAAATTGCTTGCTCGAATTTTGTGTAGTGATAGGTGGGGGTATTAGGTTTTGTTTTCGGATTGAATTGAAGTGAAAGTGATAATATTTTTCTTCATTCCAATATTACGAAAATTTTGATACATACATCTGACAGGTACCAATAAAGATTCATGTTCTGGTGATATTTGGAATTACAGATATACTTATATTTAGCGATCTATATAATAAGGCATTGAATGTATTGTTAGAAAGAGTTATCGTTACACATGTTATGATCCGAACGTCATTTTCCACTTTATATGTGAAAGCTGTAATCCGATTGGTCAGTCAAAAGATCAGTAGAACATAACCTCGTATCGGCATCTGTCTCATTTCCGTTATGTCGGAGATGCTGATTTCAATGAGATTATTCAGTTCTTCTAGATCTGCAGGTAAGAGTGTTAAAGGTGTCCTTGTACGTATTTGGAGGTAGTCATAGATACACAAACAGAGACTCTGCAGTCGTAAACAAAACCTCTAATCTGATGCAAGTTCACCTGATAAATATGCCTAGGTCTCACTTGTAATACAAATCATCCAACATCTTGATGATATTAGCCAACTTAACAAGTTTGATTAAAATCAAGTCAGAAGTACCTGATTTCAAACGTCTGTATAGCTCTTGCTCATAACGAAACTCGTTGTATATCTTAATTATTTAAGCCTCTGATCTGAGTTCCATAAAATTAAATCTTATCTGCCATAGAGTAGCTAAAGTCTTTTACAAGCTTTGTCAACCAGATATACTGTCATTTCAATAACAAATTGGGATATTATTCATAATTGTACTCACAAAAGACCTTGATGCTAAGTTTGATCAAACTCGGATTCGAAGTTGTCTCTAGAGTAGTCAAATACGGTCCAGAAATGTGGTCTCCAGAGTGGCAAAAATCTCAGATAAATCTCAAATGGATGACCTCCTAACTAATATGTGCTGATATCATTTACTAATGAACTCGTCCAGAATCTTGCTGATATAAACCCATATTCCAAGTCCGATTAAAATCGAATGACAAATATGGTCTCCAGAAAGGTACAAGCAACCGTTGACAGATTGACTGACGGATGGATAGACATAAGGTCCAAATGTAAACTCACATGGTCCTGCATTTCCTGGAATATGGCATATTTTTTCTATAACTAGATAGATACATGATTTATTATGAAAAATATTTGAGCTATCGAATATTTGGCCCTTAATATACTAGGCCATCAGACTTTACAACCAATTGATTGCCATCACCATAGTTCAAAGCCAACATGTGTCAGAAGATATTTTATATTTTTATCAGCATTTGACAAGAAATGTTCCATATTCATTTGTTTTACTTAAGAGCGCTAGTACAGTTTGTAAATGGCGCCCATATGAATAGATTTATATGTATATGCTGCGAGGCTCTTGCTCCCTAAATGCAGCAGTTATTTTCATAGACCTCCATGCTTAAGTTTGGTACAATAAATATTCATTTTGCCTCACTTCAGTATGCATGTCACACATTGTCATAGAGAGCAATCTCAGATTGACAACTGACGTGGATAGGGAATCACATTTACAATAATGTGAATAGCACATTTTAAAGTCAACTTAATCTCACATGTAGGCAAGAGACTCGACTTTGTTTAAACCGGACAGAAACTGTAGATCTTATATAATGCACCAATCACATCTAGCTTCGTGCTTTTTTATATGTGCAATGTTCTTTACACCTTTAGCTCTGCCCCAGGGTTGGCGCAATTTATACCGTTATGCCTAGAGACAAACGTAATATTTTTCAGTAATCTACAACACAATTATAGTCCGTATAAGTAACAAGAGTATTTAATCTCACTTGTCAAATGCAGTTTTGTGAGGCAATGTTCTTTATCAGTCTTTATAAAATGTCATTAACCTGTTATAACTGCTGTCTCCATACTATCACAGTAATTTAATAAGTAAGCGACTTTATGTTACTTTTTATTCATATAGCCCTTATTACAGTTCACACTGCCGATATGGGATAAATCACTGTATGTAATATTATCTAATAACCAGATCAGAGGTCTACATACTATTAGTATGTATCTTTCATACTCATCCAAAATGAAGGACTCAGTATTTGTTTAGTAGACAAAGAACATAACATCAGGCACAGGTGGACACGAACATACTATCAATCAGTAGAGACTTTCGACACTTTCCACTGTCTGCAGATACATGACGTTACCAACACCAGTGCTTGTACACAGATCAGCCTCCACCATTCTCTCTGTATCACGTATAATAAGCGTCCCTCTCTTGTGTAGTGAATAAAATTCAGAAGGTACGTCACTCTATCACCAATTATAGTTGACCATAGCTTGTAAGAACTTTTTTTTTACTTCGGGTAAATTTTGGGATATACAGTACAAAAAAAAATGGCAAGGAAAACGTGTGTACCTGTGATTCAGTGATTTGGATTTAACGTAGCTTTAATATTTTTTCAGTCATATCCCTACGATGTCTGCAGTGTGGCAGTTAATAGCGATGTCTAGCACTGGGGCATCATGCCTCATACATGTAGCATGACGTCCCACCCAGTCACAATATCCTGACACCAGGCCAACCAGTCCTAACACTAACCTCTTAATACTGAAAGCCTAGCGAGGCAGCTGTTAGTACCATTTTTATAAGTCTTTGGTATGACTCGACCTCCCGCATCCGAGGAGGACTCTCTAACCACTAGGTCACTTGAGCGGTCGCTAAGAAAAATAATAAGAACATCAAGTGAACAAGTGTTAAAAACTAAAGGAAATTGTGCTTCAAAAGGGAAGACGTGACATGTAATAAAGGAATTAAATGAGATAATAACAAGAAAGACAATCAAGAAGAGAATTCTGACTGTCTTACCTTAGAAAAATGTGTGGAGACAGTGCCCCATCAGTCCTAGTACAATTCCATGGCACCTGTTACAAATAATACCAATTAACCTTCAAAATGCGCTGCTTTTTGTTAAAAAGAGAAGAAGGAAAGTATTCAAACAACTTGATCTAAACTAATCACTGAAGAGAATTTGAAGAGGTTTGAAACAAAATAAACTGGCATAAAGACCTTTCAATATTGGAAAAAGGATGAGCCCACATATATGAATGAACATGCAATTCATACATGACCATGCAACAGTTGTTTTTAAATATATTATATATGTAATTAACATTGAAAGGTTCTGCAGAATTCATTTAACATATCCAAATAGTTTAATTACCTGTCCTATTAAGCAGATGTCAGTCAATTGAGGATTGTTAAGCTCACTTCGGTCTGTTAGCGTTGGAAATATATTCATTATTTAGGAAAAACAAATAATTATTCTTGGATGTTGAGATATTATCAAATGTAAAGTTTCAGATGCATCTTCCTTTATTTTACAGAGTGTCTGTGGTTCCCTATATAATGATGCTACATCAGGAGATGCAGAGGAAGTCACTCCTAATACGTGTTTTTCCCACTTTGAGGCTCCGTTCCATAGATAAAAAAGAACCACTGCCAACAGAACACAGATATTTCTCATCTCCAAACCTCGGCAAACGCATCTGAGGCTAGAGTTTTGCCTACAATCAGCTCATTAACACAGATTGTCAAAATAATAAAATAATAAGAAAGATGAAGATAATAACAGAAGCAACAAGCCCGGTCGTCCAGTACTTCCTATGATGCTTACAGTTTTGACTTTATTTTCTCCGCCCACTCTGATATAATCATTGAGTAAACAGTAAATGTATAGCTACTACAGGCAAGACACGTAGACGACACCGCTAACATAACAATGACGTAGATATTATGTAAATACTCATCATTCAGTCACCTAAAGTATTCGTAATAGTACTCTGTCCCAAAGGTTGTGTTTGTGCACATATGTCTTACACCCAACAGCTTAAACACAGACATATGACATATCGCGTCATTTGCCATCGTATCAAATAACTTGTGGTCCTTCTTCATGTTGTACTATGTTGTTTGCAGCTCCTTACAAAAATGGTATGGTTAAATGCTGTAAAACTTGCTGAATATACTTTCTGAATAATTTTCATGTCTTGTTATCTGTACACATATGTAATGTTTTCTCATTAGTCCAAACGAGAGATATTTCGGTTTAAGCAAATTGGAGTCCTCTGATATTGTTACACTGCGGAGACTTGCAGATGTAATGGAGACAATGCATTAGTACTGATTGTGATGAAACATATTTCAAAAAGGATCATTTATTTTATGAAAAGTTGGGTCGATTAAGGACACAAAATCACTTGCTATTATTTTTCTGTATTTACTCGTGTTAACATGGACAAAATTATAACTAGCACAGACCGCGACCTCCTAAGGGTGGATCATTAAATTTATTTTCAGTGGCACTGCAAATGACACATAATGCTACATCTAAAGTCTATAAGAACAAGTGGCCTAAACCACAGGGGCTCGTATCGTTGCTTACAATTTACCTGTCATACATGTACTACACAATAACTACAAGGGAGGACACTTCTCTTCTTTCTCGCGCGACTTATTTAAGAATAAACGCTGATATTTCAAGCTACGCTTTGCGTAGCTTAATAAATTTGGTACCGATATTTAGCTCAGGCATTCGACTGTGTATCCCTATCCAAAGTTGGACTTAATATCATACCTTTAAGGAATGCCAAACCATTTTCCCACGGTACCGCTCGACATGGCCCTCATCGCGCCCGCTTAATATGCAAGTAAAACGCGCTGAATGTTATACTGCCCTCTCATTGGCCAACTGAAAATGACGTACGCGCCTATTTATAACTTATTCCGTGAAATTTAAATTGCTCGATTGCCCTGAAGAAGCAGACGAAAAAAAATGACGGAATCACACATTGTTTCATGGTAAGAATGATCAAAATGTGAAGAACATCTTTTGTTTAAAATTTATTAAACAATAAAGATCATAAATGTTTGCAAATATATGTTCATATTGACATGGTTTAAACGACTGAATATATATGTTTTATGCTCATTATATTATTTTACATACTGTTACTAGTCCTCATCAAAAGTGATATATGATTGTTGTGATAAATATCTGTCAATAATAGCAAATGTAAATAAAAGAAATCTTCACCATTTCTGAAAAATCTCTGCACCTGCCTAATTTACCATTTTAGATTTAAGATTTAAAGCATACATTGTTACATGTATGATTGTATATGAAAATTCATCATGAGAATACCCTTCATTTCCTCTAAATACAGTTACATGCATCAGTTTAGGCCTAATCATTTCAAGTACAAATTATGTGAATGTTTTCAGCATTTGTTTGCAGAACGTAACAAAAATATCCATACATGCTGAAACAGATACTGCAGTGTGGGGCTTCAATATATCATTAACTAATTATAAGAGAACATTTACAACATGTATTTGACAGATTTCTAAGTTTGTAATTATTTGGTACCAAAGGTAGGGTGGTTAATCTGTTTGACAAATTTAGCATTTCCTTTAGGCATTCCAGCTTGACTGGGGCAGTGTTAGAAGTGCTTTCCTACTAACTGCATGTCGAAAGTTTTAGGATTTTAAGCATAATATTGTTAATATATAATATAAACAGTAATATATATTATAAACATTGTTTATAAATTTTTCCCTTAGTACACTAGATTGCCAATGTTTAATTGTCATTGAGTCATTTCACGAGGGGCTTGGGTACATGATCACAACTCAGTCTCTATTTTGCAGTAAATATATTATTAGAGTTTTTTTGAAAGATTACACAGGGGGAGAAGATACTGTCACAGCCCATGTACCATTCTGTCAATCCATCATTCTATTAATAATGTACTGAATCTCCTCTAACACTGCTGAATATAATGGCATGACATTTTGGAATATGACTGAGATTCATCATAAATGTTCATAAAAGTTTTAGAAATTGATATTATCTATTATGTGCAGAAAAGTGGATAAGACACTGTTTTTCAGTATCTTCAAATTTGTATGTATCATAATTGAGAGCCATTATATGACCTATATAATGGATTTTAGGATAAATCCATTGGACCATGAACAATGTGTAAATACATTTTTCTCCTACATCATAATGTTGCAAGTTCTAATTAACTCCATATGGTAATATACTGAATGCATGTAGGTCATAAATATAACTCTGTTATGATCCAAACACTATAGACATATACATATTTCCATAGCATGAAGTTACTTCCAGTGACATAGCTGGGAAGCACAGGGATATGCAGTTATGAGAAATATTGAAAATTCTAGTGCACTTATTGGTAGTACTCGAACTAATAAATAATGACATTGCCAATATTATTCCTTTATGATATCACCCGAAAGTCTACAGTCTGGACATATTCATTCCTCCTCCTGAAGCTCCTGTTCACTTCCGAGCAAACTAATGCACTCATAATGATGGCATGTATCACACAAGTCACAACAAACACTATCAACTATACAGTCCTCCTGACATCTTCCACATGGCCACTTAGTTGCCTTTGACCGTTTCCCTTTTCCCTTTCCTGTCTTTTTCTTTACTGCTTTCCGTTTTACTAATTTATTCAGGCTTCCTTGTGGTTCTGAGGTGGAAGAATCATCTGATCTGTCTTTCCTCGACTCTCTTTGCTTACAGCTTACTTGTGCTTCTGAAGAAGAAGCTTTTACTTTATTGTCTCTTCTCATTTTAATTTGCTTCCTGTGTGTTTCTTCCTTCCTAGCCTTAACTTTTCTCTTGAATTCTCGTCTAAACTGTGCAGATAACATTAACAAATACTTACTCACTACCTCCTCTTTTAACTTCTGAACTTGTACAGAGAAATATTCATCATCTTCAGTGTTAAAGATCTGTGACCACTGTTGTTTCAGTGTCTCATTTAGCAGAACCCTGATGTTACAAAGTCATAAAAGTTTTTGCTATACAAATTTACAGTTTCTACTGTTTCAAGTTTTCTGATGACTTTGTCTAACTCTTGGAAGAAATGAAAGGTTTTATCGCTTACACAGCACAGACCACTCGTTATATTTTGCTTTCTCTGTATCTCAGTCATGGAAACCATATCTTCTGATGTTTCCATTAGGCCACTTTCCTGTTGGATGAGTGTATCTAACATTGTTGCTTGGTAATGCAACTGGTTCACATAATCCCTGGAATTATTGCTGTACAAGTTTTTTCTCACAACACTTCTTTTTCTATGTCTGAGTGTTGCAACACACCAGCCAGCTATATATCTCAGTTTTGCTCTTCCACTGCTTGTATCTTCAAAGACTTTTCCTTCTTTCTGTGACAGTTTTATTGCTTTTGCTTTTAATGGATCAGAGATATCAGCCACAAGTTTTGCTCTCAGCTTCTGCAATATCCCCAAAACAACCCTATAATGGATAGGTCTGAGATCTGTGCACAAAAAAAGCTGCCTTACATAACTTCTGTACTCTTCTGTACTGATAAACTTTGCGACTGCAGCATAAAATGAAGTCAATGTTTGGTTCCTGACATTTCCTTCTGACACAGTGTCTTGAAATAAGCATTTCAGCGTGAAGTAAATGTTTCTGGCAAAAGACTCAGAGACATGCTTGTTGACTTTAATAACTTGTATTTCTGTATTCAAGTCATTCTGTTCTTGAGTATGTAGGGTCTTATAAGTAATCATATCTAGCAGTTCATCTATATTTATTTCTGCAGGCATTGGACTATCAGAAGTTTGTTTGAAAGTACTTTCAAGTATATCCATTGTTTTTATCACCTCTTCATCATCATCACCGTGATTTGCAATATCTTTCTCGTCCACGTCATCTGTATCATCATTGTTGTCAGCATCTCTTGCACACTCCTGTTTATTCTCAGGACAGTTTGAATGGTCTACAGAAACAGGCACCCTACAGCATGTTTCATCAACTGGACAAAATAGGGACTCGTAAAATTTCTTGATAAACTGAGGTTGACTTCTGACTAGACAGGATCTAAAGTTCTTCACTCTTAGTCCCTTCTTTGATTTTGCCCTGCCAACAGCCACCCCAATTTGTCCAGGCATTGTCATGTTTCTGCAATCGATTTCAAGTCTATCTATTGTCATTCCTTGTGCTTTATGCACTGTTAATGCAAATGCAAGCTGAAGAGGCAACTGTTTCCTACAGGCAATAGTTTTTCCTTCCTCGGGTTTATAGACTGTAAAAATGTATCTTTGTATTTCAGTTGTCTTATCAATGCTATGAAACTTCACTGTGGCACTGTCCTTATGCATCTCAACAACAATCCCTCTGAGTCCATTTACAAGTTCATCTGACAAATTCACATTCAGAATTATAGGAGCTTCTACTTTAAGGTACAAATACTTCACAGCTCGACAAGACAATGATGCTACTGTATCACCTTCATCTGTGCTGTGATATACCTTGACTTCACCTGGATAAAGAAGAAACGTTTTGACATACATACACCTTGATTTTATGTACATACTTTAAAGAATGTTTTACTGTATCTGAAAAGACACTTTCCACTTACACAATATGAAGACTGAAATATATATAAATATATATTTAATAACATCTTTAAAGTGTTATGTACAATTCATGCTTAAAATTTGTTTGACAACATGCTTAACTTTTATCCAAAACTATAATTTGTAACTGCATACAAGTAGTTTACATACAATTGGATGTCAAGGTTGCTTTTATTTATGACTAGATTGGGTTGTCTATTAGAATTACTGACATGTGTCAAGTATGCGTTTTCTTTATAGAATATTATCAGGTGACTGTGTTTATATATAGGGAGTTTGGTAAATGGTAAACACTAACTCATCCTTTTCTAACAATCAGTATATAAAGGAATTTATTTTAATAAGCCGATTTTACAGTTGTGTTGTTCTAATCAAATAATATAATCAGTGAGGAATTATTTATCGAAATATTATTTCGAATTACTCAAGTGTTCCATGATTTTTGGAGTAATACACAATATTTGGATGTATTTCCACTTATTTAAAGATATTCTGGATTATATCACTCATGCATATCAGGACATTCTTCTTACTGTAGGTTGATAGAAAGACTCCAAGAAGATCAAGAGGGGACTATAATATTTAGTGACCTAATGAGAGACTGTAAAGGTGTTACATCAAAGACACTTTCAACACTTTTATTAAAACTTTTCCCTCATGTAAAGAAGGTCAGACGACGCAATTCAGGCAAGAAAGAAGTATTTTATGAGGGACTCTCTTACGTCTCGAAAGAGAATTCTCCGAATGATGTAAAGATAACTTTTGATGCACTAAGAACCTGTATTCCTAGATATGTAACAATTCTACCTTCAGTGAAAGATTTGATAATTGATGTTGGATCTTCAATTAATGTCAATGGCAGTATTATCATGAAAACAATCAAAATATCAGAAACAAGCTGGACACTTACTGTAAGAAACAAAACTGTTGACCTGTGTAAATTAGGTATTAGCAATGAATTTTCATGTACACAAGTATGTCTACAGAGAATCATAGACATTGTCAAGAAGATGTCTGTATGCAGTGGTGTGCCAAAACTGGACTCAACTATACCAGAAACTTCACTGACAGTAACTGAAAAAGTGAAACATCACAATTCTGATAATTATATATGGGTGCTGCGTTCCAGACTTTGTCATCAGACTCTTCCATGGGGATTAACCAAATATTGTCAACGCTGTAAGAGTAACAGCACATTGAAAGAGCCAAACACACATGACAATGATGAAGGGGAGACAGTAGAACTAAGCAATGAAGATAGCAAAGACCTCGAGAAATGTTTAGAACAGTGCTTTCCCAATGCACCTGAGGATATGAAACTGTTACTTCAGTCTCAATCTGCTGCTCTAAAGGCAAATAGTCCAAATGGAAGACGATGGAATAAGAGAGTGATCAGTGTTGCCTGGCACTATGGGTAACGAGCCCACGAACATACCAGGATATAGCAGACAGTACCATGTTGATCCTTCCAACAGGTCGGCATTTAAGAAGGTACAAAAACAGAGTTCCACAAGAAGCAGGACCACAGGACGAAGTTTTTCTGTGGATGTACCAGGCTGCAAAAGATGCAAATGTTCCTGAGGAGGGATGGGCTGGTGGTTTGATTCATGATGAGACAAAAATTCAACAGGATCTTGTACTGGATATGAGAGGTGGCAAGCCTCATTTAGTTGGATGGGTTGACACTGGGGATGAAGGCAATGATCTGAGAACTGTAGAACAAGGAAAAGTTGAACAAAATCTAGCAACAGAAGTAATACAGATATATTTCTTGGGATACACTGGCTTTAGATTCCCAATTTGTCATTATCCAACATGTAGTGTGAAAGCTTCTGAACTGCATATCATGATATGGGATGTCATTGCTTGGTTGCGGGACTGGGGATTTTCTGTGGATTACATCGTACAGGATGGTGGTGAAGAAAACAAGCAATTTATAAAATCTCATTTCAATGGGAATCCATTAGATAGTAAATACATGGCTGTAAACTTGATGAATCCAACTAAATCAGTTGCAATGTCCCAAGACGTTTCGCATAATATGAAAAAAGTCAGAAATGGTGTAATGAAAAGTGGTGACATAAAGGATCTTCAGACAAGGAAACTGAAACTGAATGGAAAGTACATTTTGTGGAAACACTGGATCAGTGCAGTTCACTGGGATCGGGAAGTGCACAGCAGACCAATACTTCACAAAGTTTCAGATGCTAACTTGTATCCAAATTCAGCAGAGAAGATGCGAAATCATCTGGCTGAAGAAATGTTGGATTCTAATGCTCTGGTCCTGATGAAGAGTTATCAGGCAAGCTTACCGGATGGATCACACCTTAACAGCACAATAGAACGGTTGAAAAATACCAGTAAAATGATATCTATTTTCAGAGATCATAGGTCTGTCAAGACTGTTGATGATGAGCGTCAGCAGTATTTGTGCCATATTTTGCAATGGTTCACAAATTGGCGTATTTCAGCCAAGAATGATGAATGCATAGCCAGGGTAAAAGATCAAAAAGTTTACTATCGATTCAATGCTGTGATGATGTTGAATCTCTGTTAGTAACATTTCCTGAGATATGCAAGAGACATCTTGAGGACTTCCCTCATGGTGGGGTAGTGCCATCAAGGTTTAATAATGACATATTGGAAAATCACTTCTGTCAAGAACGTGGCCTCCACAATGGGAATGCTACACATCCTTCTTACTCAACGTATTGTTCATCGGTCAGTTCTGTCATACTGGGACATTCACTGAAATCTAGAGGCAGAAAATCAAATAGTGGCATTGCTGCAGCCAAACCATTTACTTTCTATGTGAATGAACCTTTAACAAAGAGGAGAAAAAAGCAGGAGTATCTAAGAGTTTAAGTGTGCTGCTTTCATACAACATGCACTTTAAAAGGATATTTATGTATGCTGTTAAATGTAACATTATTTGTGAAGGAAAATGGGTTCATTCAGGACTGCTGTAGTGTATGTGTGATATGGATTTTTAATGTAACTTTAAAAAAAAAAATTCAGTCACATCACTATAATGTCTGAAGTGTGGCAGTTTATAGTGATGTCTAGCACTGGGGCATCATGCCGCAGATATGTAGTACGATGTCCCACCCAGTCACATTATCCTAACACCAGGTTGACCAGTCCTAACACTAACCTCTTAATGCAGAGCGCCGAGTGAGGCAGATGTAAGTACCATTTTTATAAGTCTTTGGTATGACTCGGCCGGGGTTCGAACCAGCAGCCTCCCGCATCCGAGGCGGATGCTCTTACCACTAGGCCACCGGAGCGGTCAGGACTGCTGTAGAAAACATTTTCAAGAAATTATTATTGATTCTACAGTTATAGTATAACAACAATGGTCTTATATTAATTGAGAACTTAACCAAGAATCTAATGTGACTCAGACCTGATTTCAGTGGCATTGGAGTCCATACATAAATATAGAAAAAAGCATATATAATGAACAGTCCCTGTATGACAGCAGTCTTTCCAAAAAGATGAAACTTATGACAGGCACGATAAAAGTTACTGCGAGCAATTGACATTATAAGTTAATGAGGGATCTGCACTTACCTTTCCTGTCCAGCAAATTGTCCCAGTTGCACTTTTCAACATCATAATTTAGGGCAAACAATTTGATGGGCTGATCACCAGGTGGTAGTGGACGTTCCATCTTTGTAGCAGACTTTCTGTGTCTTTGGATAACTGCACACCCTCACTTAATTCATGTACAGCTTTGATCAAGTCTCCTGTAAGGTGTTTAGAAAACAAGTATGTGTGAACTCTGTATTTTGTTTGTTTATTTATTTCACAGGCAAATATAAACATGTCACCTAGGTAAAAAAAGCAATGTGAAAACTTTGCTGCAAATATATTTAGAAAAGGCTGTGTTTTTATGCATGTGTTCTCAGGCTTACCTGCTCTGACCTTCACCCCAAAGTCCCAAGTTTGAGCCTATTGCCTCTTAAGCAGGTCCTTAAAGGATCAAGAGCAAGTACTGGATGTGTGACTTCATCTTTGCATGCCCACACCCACACCCACACCCACCCACCCACACCCACCCACCCACCCACCCACACACACACACACACACACAACACACACACACACACACATATATATATATATATATATATATATATATATATATATATATATATATATATATATATATATATATGTGTGTGTGTGTGTGTGTGTGTGTGTGTGTGTGTGTGTGTGATCTTAACAGTTATTAAGATGTTATGGGGGGTAGAATAAGGATGTACTGCTTGGTCAATTTCATTTGCATGAATATATTTTTTCTCAATGATCAGTCATTTTATATATGGTAACAGAGTGTGAATCTCAATAGTTTATAAGTTCTGACTTAAGGGACATGACCCTTGGGTATAGACACTGACCTAGGGGTACAAGTCATCTGCATGTTTGTATTTGTCTCTAAATGGCCATTAATTCTTTATATGGTTATATGATGGGGATATCATTGTCATGATGAGGTTTGCATAATAAGCATTATATATGACACATCTTATGCAAATTTGTACTAACCCATTCTGATCATATCTGTAACCAACTACATAAATCATAATCTTTGCGAAAATCATAGCAAGGAAAAGTCGGGTATGAAATGAAGATGAAATTACTGACTGAAACATGTGATGTCCATTCCAAGTATCTTTAAACAGGAGGGTGCATATAAAAATTTTATAGTTTATTGTTACCAATGTGTTCAAAGAAAAATGGTATTGTCACTAGTGATAAACTGATAATACTGATAATATCATTCCTATGGATGATATCTCAAAGAAAAACTGAGTGATCAGGACTATTCATTGAGCGCCCACATGATGCAAAATGTCACAAATTTAAGAATTTCAGGACTACATGTATTTCTGTCTGAGAAATTATTATGTTTAGGTAGCTCCTCTCTCTCTCTCTCTCTCTCTCTCTATATATATATATATATATATATATGTGTGTGTGTGTGTGTGTATTCCTGTTTTTACACATATCCAAATATTGGTGAAAATGATAGAAAGAACAAAAATAAAAATTTTCAAAGAGAAGGAAGATTTTTTATTTTGTTTTAACTTTTCCTCTTCTTTCACATGAGGTTTATTGTTATTAAAAATAATGTTCAAATTACCTTCTGTTTGTCTGTGTACTTGTGACAGAACATAATGATGTGGAATCAGGCTGTGAATCTTCTCATAACTGATAATGAGTTCTCCTCTATCATGGTACACGTCATTTGGCACAGGCTTCAGTTGAAAGAAATTACCAGCGACAATGATCTGAATGCCATCAAATGGGAAATTGTTTTCCTTTACTGTTCTGAACACCTTCTCTATTTGCAGAAATAATTTAAGAGATAGCATGGAAATTTCATCAATAAAAAGAGTGTCAACTTTCATAATCCTTCTATTAATATCTATCATATCATCATCATTTTTGATCTTATCTATCAAAACATTATCAGGGAAACGACCGTCCTGAATGCCCGAAAACTTGTGTATTGTCATTCCGTGCAACTGAGAGGCAGCTATACCTGTACTGGCTGTCAAGTAAACTGTTTTTCCTATTTCTTTCAGTCTTTTGCTTAAATTGTTAAATAAGAAGCTTTTACCAGTGCCAGCCTGCCCTAATATCATTATATTGTGGCCTGAAATTGCTGCGTGTACGATATCTTCCATCATACAAACACGTGCCAGCATCAGCAACACTACGATCACAGTGAAAACACCCGCCATATGTCAAGGTATTTCAGCCAATCAAAAAACTACCATTAAAAATCTAAGCCATCACGCGTCATTTTCAGTTGGCCAATGAGAGGGCAGTATAACATTCAGCGCGTTTTACTTGCATATTAAGCGGGCGCGATGAGGGCCATGTCGAGCGGTACCGTGGGAAAATGGTTTGGCATTCCTTAAAGGTATGATATTAAGTCCAACTTTGGATAGGGATACACAGTCGAATGCCTGAGCTAAATATCGTTACCAAATTTATTAAGCTACGCAAAGCGTAGCTTGAAATATCAGCGTTTATTCTTAAATAGGTCGCGCGAGAAAGAAGAGAAGTATCCTCCCTTGTAGTT
This sequence comes from Megalonaias nervosa, assembly GCA_016617855.1. Taxonomy (NCBI): domain Eukaryota; kingdom Metazoa; phylum Mollusca; class Bivalvia; order Unionida; family Unionidae; genus Megalonaias; species Megalonaias nervosa. Next base: position 5,524 of record JAECUM010022305.1, on the reverse strand, counting down.
ATTGTATAGTACATGTATGACAGGTAAATTGTAAGCAACGATACGAGCCCCTGTGGCCTAAACATGTCTTTAAAAGAGATTTTTTAAAATTAAACTTTGATGATTTCATAGGTTTTTTTTCTTTTCTTCTTAATATTATTCATTCAACTCACCCTAAAATATCCCAAAGCGCTAGTACTAATAAGCTGTCACAGTGTATCAAATGTTTTCTCCTTGTAAGATTCTGCCAGCTCCAACATCTTGGTTGATATCTGGTTATGTACCATTTCGCAAACTCGTCTATATTTGAATTAATAAAAGTAAGCTTTTTGCACGTGACTAATAATAGGTGTCAGCACCTTTGTGGTTAGGTATATACCAATCTCTAGTCATTAATACCCTGTCATAAAAATGTACATTAATAGTGCCACATCCATTCTGGGTGATTTGAAAGTTTTTGTTCGGATAAATGGAATGGCAAAGATGATAAATAACTGATGCAAGTATCACTGGCACCTATTTTAGCTATATTTCAGGCCGTTTGAATTCATACATTTTCTACATGCGGTCAATGAAAATTTCAGACATTTAAATTATAAATCGTCACTTTATTTGGCACCAGTTCTGCTGACTGATCGTTAAGTGTTTGTTTGAAACAAAAATTACTTTATTCTTATTTTCTCTTTTCAACCAACGTTAATGGGAATGAAAGACATATAAGTCACTTATCCAGTTAAGGGTTTAGTTATGTTTTTATTGGTTTAAATTTTTTAAAACCATGCATAGGTTTGTACATTTATGGCATGAATCATTATCAAAAATAAGATAATTCATTCTTCTAAATGCTGACTTTACCACTAAAAAGTATTTTGTTCATACTCTAGATGAATCTTCATGAAGTTAAAACAATTTTTTATTTTATACGCTTATTTATACCACTGACATTGGGACAAGGTCACAGTAATGGAAAATTTGCATGACGTTTTGGTTAAAGTTTCTTTTTCATTTACTTATAATTCGTAAATATAATAGACTGTAGATTGCAATGAACTATCAATACATATTTTCTATTTGCTTTTGTGATCCATATATTGAATGTGTGTACAGTTTTGAGTAATTTCCCACTGGATGATTAAGTTGTGCTGCGACATAAGTCAGACGAGTTGTGTTGTAACATACGTCACGTAGGAGGTATTGTGACATAGAGTCGTAACAGAGTCGTTTAGATGTATATAATGAGATAATTGATTCATTGGTTGTGCCGATTTCCTAGTATTGTTCTTGTTTTAATGTCAGGCTGCATATGTATTTAATATTATATTTAATATAACTTGAAATGAATCATTTGTTTTTACTGTTAATTAGAATTACAAAGTTTTCATTTATTTTGGACTAAAATATTATTGTTAGAAAGTTTAAAGGATTAGTTTCGATTTTATTTACAGTACCATAAGTTCCTCTCAAGTTTCTTTCTACAACTTAGATAATTATTTGTTAGCTTTTACAACAATTGTTGGTGTTGCTCCTTTCTTGTACTTATTTTAAGACCATTGAGTCGTAACAGAAACTGGAGGTTTATCCGGGACACGAATTTCCTTAAACATTTTCAATGAAATTTCAGTTTGATTTGAATTTTAAATTCACTTTGTTTCGGAATTTTCTTAATCCGTGGTATTTTGAATTTAACATATTTGAGAAATCTATAGTGAAACCAACAAGCTTTCTGAATTTAAATGTAATCTAAAGTGGAGAACTTTGATTCTAATCCGACACAGGAAGGGTTAGAGTCTTCAGAAATTATTCTGGTTTGGACGTAAAGGCATCGTTCGCTCAACAGGGAATAAAACCTATTTTGATACGTGTTTGGTGGAAATGAATAATTTTGATAAAAGTACTTTGGGTTTAATTAGTTAATCTCTGGTTGACTTTGAAATGAAATTAAATGAATTGCAATTCAAATGGAAATTAAAGTAAGAAACTTCAACTTCTTAAAGAAATGATAGAATTCTAAAATAAAAAAGCGAAAAAGGAAAGTGAGAGAGAGAGAGAGAGAGAGAGAGAGAGAGAGAGAGAGAGAGAGAGAGAGAGAGAGAGAGAGAGAGAGAGAGAGAGAGAGATATGAAGTGACAAATGCAATTGCAGAAAGAAGTAAGAGAAAGCGAATGAGAAATTTAAGTTCAAATTAAGAAAGAACAAAGAAAAAGAGAAGAGAGAAATGCAAATGAAATGCAAATGCAGAAGGAAGAAAGGGAAATGCAAAGAGAACAAGTTAAATTTAAAGTATTAGAATTGGCAAGCAGAAACCACTCTCTCCAAGTTAAGGTTTTGCTGTTACCAGAAATATTAGATTAGTACCCCCCTTTTAAAGATAAATAAGTGGATCAGTAATTTCTTCATTTTGAGAAAATTGTCTACAATTTGCAATGGCCAAGAAAGATTTGGAATTGATAATTACAACCTGGACTTATTGGCAAAGCTCTTAAATTCTACACTTCACTATCCGTACAAGAATTTGCTAATTATGATTTGGTTAAGAACGTATGTTGAAAGGTTATGAATTGGTACATGAGGTATATCGAGGTTTAGGAATTTGTAGAAAAGAAACTGGGCAAACACATGTCGAATTTGCTTGGGAGAAAGGAGAACTATTTGACTGGTGACGCTCAGCCGAGAAGGTTGATAAAGATTATGATACGTTAGACAACTGATATTAGTTAAAGAGTTCAAGAATTGCATTTATAGTCATGTCAAGACCTTTATTGATGAGCAAAGGGTAGAAACGTTCGAAAATACGCTTGTACAACTGATGAGTTTTCTTTAACTCAGAAACCTCATTTCTCAATTTCTGATTGCTGCGAATTAAAAAATAGTCATCAGAAGAATGACGGAACTATTCCAAATGCTCTTATTTTTAAGAGGTCAAGGTCACGATTATATATTGCAGGAATACATTTGTTGGGTCAAACAAATCCCAGTCTGATTTTATGATGGACAATTATGAAATGTTTATGACGAAAGGTTCTATAGCACTTATTGCTGATTCTGCCAAGCCTGTCGTTATTAATTTATTAAAGGACAAAAGTTTCTTAGTCTTTTATTATCAGGTTTTGCGTTTTTCGGAGAAGTCTCATTCTAGTGAAAGTGTTCTTTTTGAGGGAGCAGAGTCCGGCTCTGCTAATGTTCCTCTCTATTGTATAAATTTCTCATCAAACTTAGTCGTGGGATGTGTGACAGTCGAATCGGTGACTTCTTTACCCATTGAACATATTCATTTATTGCTAGGCAATGAGCTAGCTGGAGATAATTCATTAATCCACTTGTAACTGACACGCCTTATTTGCATCAAAAGATTGATCCTGTTTAGATTGAAATCCCGGATTTATTCCTGCTTGTACAATTACTAGAGTGATAGCAAAAATAGCTCTTGAGAATGAAGTTGAGCAAGAAATTAATCCTGTAGCTGGCTCATTTATTGGTCAGTCTTTTCACAATGTCACTTATGCACATGGTATTGATCAATCAGGAGGTATTGATTACAGCGATCCTCTTTTTACTACTCATTCTCTCAATCATATTCAGGGTAAGGAAAGACGATCTCTCGTTGTCGAACAGGAGAATGATCATGTGATCTTTTGTTTCAGAGGGCTATTTGAGAAACTGAAGTTCGCGCTTTTGTGACAAATGGGATTCTTATAAGACAATGGAGAATTCTTAGTCTAGCTCATGAAACTATTTGTCTGGTCATTTGGAAGGGTCATCCGCAACAGAGTCCTGTATCTGACTAACCATTTAGCAGACCAGTGGTATATTGTGTCGGTAATTTATCTAAGATCAAGTCAGTAAATCACTACTTGTTTACCAGAATTTGTGCATCCACAAGATTCTAGAATTAATTCCTTTAAGGAATATTTCAAGAATGCCATAGTAAAATCTTTGATAAAGTGTTTTACACGTTGTGGATATCCTAAATCTGTCCAGTCTGATAAAGGGTCAAATTCTGAGGCAAGCCAGAATTTAGCTCCGAGAATTAGTACAAAGTAATTTCTTGTTAAATTATCTAAAGGACGTAAAGTGCGGGACGGAATGTGAGGGACATGAAAGAAGAGAGATTCAACTTCAGAGAAAGAGTCAACAATAAAGCACAAGGTTAGTCTCAATTGCATACAATATATGTTCTTTGATGTACGTTTGTAATCAGTTATTGAATTTATTTATTTTAAATGCATACATCATGTTTCTTTGAGTTCAGAAATTATTTGCTTGTATACATTTTGTCTCACATGTTTAATGACTCATGTATTATATGAATGAGTTTGGATATAGTTGTTTTGTATGTAATAGAAATCATGTATCATAAAGTTTTCATGAATTTTCTTCGGATACGCATTGTGATAATTGATCTATCTGTCATAAATGATTTGCCTCATTTACGCTGAGAACTAATTTTTCTATATCTGAGAATGTATGTCAATGCGTCGCTAATAAGAAAAGGAACGTAGTTATGCCAAGGAGTGAAGTTCATTAATTAAGTTGTGAATTCTTTTCAACCGGGAATATATGGCGTGAGCATTAGAACGTGTTTCGACAGGCATAGTTCAACTGGCAATTTATAGCCACAGTGGGGTGTGATCGCTTATGTAAGTTGGCTAATTATGTCATAGAACGCGAGGATCAGCCACAAAAGTCATTAATTTATAGTAATAGGGTTTTTAATTTGTATAAGGAGGCGAACTGGCCCTAATAGCTTAGTTCTGTTGAATTCGATAGACGATATCCGACGTACAGATTGTGAATATTATTTGATCCCATGAGAAGAAAAAAAAAAACCTGACACGTATTTAGGTTGGGTACTATATATTTATTTTTGAAGGAAATAATAGCTCCATATCTGTATTGCACAGTAGGAAAAGAGCGCAGTCTGCAACCAATACAGTTGATGACCCGACGATGCCAGAGGAGAGAAAGAAAGAATGAAGGAAACGAAATACGGCAACGTCGAGCTATTACCAACAATGATTTGGAAAAGATTGGAAGCACCAGCTGATGCTGACATGCCGCCAATTTGAGTTCGATCAGTCACTCGATTATGTGATGAAATTTGTTCTATCAGTATATCAGAACGGCTAATTGAATTTCGCATAAATTTTGTAAGTCTATTTCTTAGAGAAAGTTAACAATTCAAATGGCATACTCAGTTTCATTTTTGTTTATGTAATTGATTAAATAGTTCTATTTTATATACGGGGGCTCGTGTTGTTCTACTATACATCTCTACGAGATCTCTATTATTGCATACATTAGTTTCGTATTTATTGTATTGTTTACTCGATCCGGGCAATAACACCGTGGTCGATCATCTTTCAGTAAACGATAACGAAAAACATTAAGGAGCTGGAGGTCTTACAAACCATCATCCCACTTTTGTGACAAATAAACTAAAACAATTATTAAATTATTAATGATTTTAATTCATTATTTTAACCACTGATTTTATATTTTGTTATCGAATAATATAATATTATATATATATATATATATATATATA
>JAECUM010022304.1:0-16414 GCA_016617855.1 Megalonaias nervosa | reverse complement strand
TTTGTTTTGTACCCAAAGGACTATGAAAGCCCGATTCTTAAACAGGACTACATAGAAGTGAGTGGAATCAAAGCCAAAGTAGGGGAGACAAGACCAGTAATAAGAGAGGTTGAGGCCAAAAAGACGGATCTGTTTATTTCTGGCCTCCCTCTAGAGATACATAACCGAGAAGTTATTGACAAAATCGAAAACAAACTCAAAACCCAAGTAGTAGGACAAAAAATGGCAACCATATGGGGATTTAACGATGTTAAATCTGGAGTAAGAATACTGACAGTACATAGAGAAGATGCGAAGAAAATCTCAACGTACTTTTATGTAATGGGTTTTCTCGTAAAAACTTGGTACAGGGGATGTGAGAATGATCGAATATGCCCAAGATGCAAACAAGTAGGGCACAGCCCAAAAGACTGTAAGAACCAGCCTGCCCCTCAATCATATGCAAACACGGTTAACAATCAAAATGTTAACTTAAATGAAGCAGAGCAAAATGAATTTCAGGGAAATATCAGTAAACTCCTAAACCAAATAAGGAATGAACAGGAAGCAAATAACACAAAAGAAACAGACTGAGACAGAGAATAGAACAGAAACAGTCGAAACAGTCGAAACAGCCGAAAAGACAAACGAGACAAATGACCCAGCAAATGTGGAACCAGAAATCCCCACACCAGAGCCAAACACAATGGATGAGACGGGAATCTCGAGTGAAGTGGTGGCAAAAGAATGGGAGAATTATTTGAGCCCAAACAGTACTGGAATAACCAACATGCAAACAATAGATCTACTGAAAAAGAACAAATTTTTCGTACTCTCTGAGGAGGACGAGGATGAAAACGAATCCCCCAAGCGGATACCTCAGAAACTGGAATGATAAAAGACCTAATAGGAATCCAACCGTTAACTTCCACACCAGTGGCGAAAGCTAGAACAAAGAAAAGGAAAATAGCCAAATCATTATCAGTATCATCAAACAGCAGTCAGCAGACACTGCCAGGAGAAACAATACCAGTAGAGAGAAAAGAAAACAAGAAAGGGAAAAAGAAAAAAGAAGGAACTGCAGTGAGTGAAAGTGGAAAAGGGGAAGAAACTGGAACGGATGATGATGAACTGGAGGATCTGGAGGGAAATGGGAAAAGAAATACTGAAACGGACATGGACACAGATATGGATCTAAACGGCGGAAATGAAATAGACAAAACGAATGATGTAGAGACAGAAACAACGAGTACCGGAAGCACTGACAACATAACACAAAATGAAGGGAGGGCCCAGCTCTCTCCCCGGCAAGACTAAAACTTAATCTAATTCAATTACTTTTTCTAAATTTAAAAATATCTAAAATTAACTATTTATTTTAATTTAAATTTAAAATCTGAAATAGTATGGACGGCAACCTGGAGTAGACAAAAAAATGGAGGGAAAAGACTTCCATATAGCCTCAGTAAACGTAAATGGAATAAATGAGGAAAAGATTTTAAAGATAAGTGAAGAAACTAAATATGACATTATATTGCTACAGGAGACACATAATGGCTTCTCAAAAGAACTAATTGCAATGATAGAGGAAAAAATGAATGCAATAGTTATTTTAAACAACTATAAACAAGATGACATTAAGGGTGGGGTAGCAATAATAATAGAAAGTGATAGAGGCATAAGTTAGGAAAGAAAGGCAGAAGGGGATTTTTTGGCTGGGAGGCTACTACATATAATAGTGGATAAACTACATATAATAAATACATACTTTCCAGCAAACAAATACAGGAAACAAGAATTTATTGAACAAATAGACAAATAACTAAGTGATTTTTCGATGGAAGATCTGATAATAGGGGGGGATTTTAACTGGATAGGGGATCCAATAGATAGGATAGGGGATTTAACATCCAATGACATAATTTTTAAGGGGGAAATGTTTAAATTATTGAATAAGCACAAATTATATGATATTTACAGGAAATTAATATGAGTATAAAAATGGGCAGGCTATTAGACTTGATAGATTCTATGGAACAAACCTCAGTGAAAAACGCTACAAGGGATCAAACATCACAAAGGTGAAAATTTCTGATGATAGGTTAATAGAACTAGAGGTAAAAATATTTCGGAGAAACAAATGGGGAAGAGGAAATTGGAAAATAAATAATAAGGTTCTGGAAGACAAAGAATTTGGAGAGGAAATTAGGGGAAAATAAAAAATTTCATAGATAAAGAGTACACAGACATAATAAAAGAATGGGACAACCTAAAAGAGGATTTTAAAAATACGGCTTTGGTGTATACAAAAAGGATAAGGGAAATATCCAAAAAAGATGAAATGGAAATAAAACTACAGCTAAAGAGGGAAAATTCTAGAGAACAAGAAAAGAACTAAAAAGGAAATTAAGCCAAATAGAAGAGGAAAGAACAAAAGGGAAAGAAATAAGAGCAGGGAAATTTCAAGGAATTTATAGGAAAGCAAAAGGATTATATAGAAGGGAGGAACTAAGGAAAGGGGGGGGGGAAGTGTATGGAAAAAATAAAAGCTAAAGGACAACAAATACTAACGGGAAAAAAGGAAATATTGAATAGAATAAAAGAATATTACACAGAATTATACACGACTCAAAATATAGAACCAGAGATTCAAAATAAGTACTTAAAAGAACTTAAATGTGAGAGAATATCATCAGTACATAAGAACTTATGTGATGAATTCATATCCATAAACGAAATAACAAATACAATAAAACAACTAGCGAAAGGGAAAGCACCAGGGAGAGATGGACTCACTGCGGAATTCTATCAAAAATTGCAAAGTGAGTTAGCGCCGATCCTAGAATTCTTATACAACAATATAGAACTAGAAAGTAATACTATGACTAAGTCAATGAGGGAGGGACTAATTTCTTTAATATATAAAGGAAAGGGAGAGAGAGAGGATTTAAAAAACTGGAGGCCCATTTCCCTCCTAAACAACGATTATAAAATACTGAGTAAACTCTTATCAAACAGAGTTAAAAATTGTATGGGTACAATTATAAACACTAATCAGATTTGTGGGGCAAAGGGAAGAGATATTCAAAATAATATACTTAATATTAGAACGATAATTGATTATATAAAAGAAACTGGAAAAATGGGCGCCATGGTGCTAATTGACCAAGAAAAAGCTTTTGATAGAATTGAACATAATTACATACAAACCGTTTTAAAAATATTTGGTTTCGGAGAAATCTTCCGAAAGTGGACCGAAATCCTGTACAACAAAATTACTGCAAGAGTACTTGTAAATGGGGCAATGACAAATAGTTTTGACATACAAAGATCAGTGAGGCAAGAGTGCCCACTATCAATGCTTTTATATGTAATAGCGATAGAAATACTAAGTACAAAAATAAGAAGCAACAACTAAATAGAGGGAATAAAAATACCCAATTTAAAAGAAGAAATAAAAATGCTCCAACATGCTGATGACTGCACAAACTTTATTAAAGACCCAAACTCCTTTAAACACCTAGAAAAGGAGTATGAGAAATTTGGAAAAGCATCAGGGTCAAAAATTAACCATGATAAAACGGAAATACTTAAAATAGGAAACTGGAGGGGGAACCACCCTGGACTAGCCCCCCCCCCATTATATAAAGAACAGAGTGAAAGCTCTGGGAATCCACTTTGGCTATAACGAAGAAGAGGAAAACTACAAACAAATACTTGAAAAAATTAAAAAATGTACAGAAATCTGGGCGCTAATACCACTTAGCATAATGGAGCGAGCCCAAGTGGCAAAAACCTACTTTTACTCCAGCATGAACTATACACTAAAATCAAATGACATAGATAATAAAAAACTAGGCAAACTAGACAAAGAAATAATAAATTACATATGGGGATATAAAACCCATTATATTCAAAAAGATACATTGTATAGGTCTAAAAGGAGAGGGGGATTAACTCTGCCAAATCCGATCCTAGTTAAATACACAAATATTCTTAACCGTTTTAAGGCTATAAAATCAATACCCAGTATGCCATGGGAATCGTTGTACATTTACTGGTTTGGTTTCGCTGTAAGAAATCGGCAAGATATTTTATAATATATTTATATATTTATTTATTTATTTATGCTTTAAGTAAATTAATAAAAGTGCCTAGAAAGTTCAGATATATATAAAAATTTGTTGCTACAATAACAAGGAGTTGTGGCAAATAGATACAAAACGCACTTATGAATGGATTAGAGAAACAAGTACAAAAAATATAAGAAATAAGGTAGAACAGGAAATATGGGGAGTGAGCTGGGAAAATATATGGGGACAGTGGGAAAAAATCAATTCATTAAAAATACAGAGCATTATGTTCAAATATCTACACAATACATGGCTTACTGGAGAGGTAGCCATGCGAAGACACATGATAAGACAAATGCCGAAATGCCCCATGTGTAAAAAAGCTTCTTATACCAAAGCTCATGTAATAACAGAATGTGAAAAATCATTAACACAAAAAGCAGCAGGAAGGGTGAACAGACCACTTGTCTGAATCGTCATTTGTCTAAAACATAAGGTTCTTACGAAGGCTGAAAAAACAATGTCAATAACTCTAAACCGAACCTTCTAACCGAGACTATTTCTGTATTGTTGAAAACGGATAATAAATCGTTTGGGTTAGCTCATTTTTGTTATTCCGTCGTTGACTCTTTGTTTTTATCTTATAGTGTGTTTCGTTTACTCGTTGGTCAATTAATTTTGGTTGTTCACCCTTCCTGCTGCTATAAATTAAACAGCCAGTATAAATAATATTATCAATAATGAATATTGGAGAACCACATTCAGCTAAATTAGCTCGAGAGCGATTAGAGGCAATTAAAAAATATTTGCCTGTTTGTGATTCTGTCAAGCAACAACTACAATCACGTCAGGAATCTCAAGTTGAATTTGAAGAGGATACAAAACAATTATTTAAACCTATCACAGAAACCACTAAAGGTCTTCTTCCAACGTTAGAGAAAACCGCTCAAGCAACTGGAAAAATAGCAGAAAGAACTAAGAAAACAAAGAAGATTCTACGAGAACTTCCGACTGAAATAGCTGCGGCTCAGCCACAATTACAAGAAGAAGTACAACAAGTACTTGAGAGTATTGACAAAGTTCGTGAGGAGGTCGGTGACGTAAGGCATCTTGTTACGCCAAAGCCAAAACCAAAATCAAAACCACCAGCCCGATCAACCGAAGATGGTCGTAGGATACTTCGAGAAAACGCTGTTGCGGTTGCCGCAACAGGATATTCACATCGTGATAAATTATTAGATTCAGACACCGCTAGTGTTTCTGAAAAAAATTGGGTTCCTTTTATATTTCGAAAGTCCCGTGGTATATCTAAAATCACTGATAAACATAAAAATGATTTTGAAACTTTTGTGAGACAAGTCAAAGATGCTAAAGAAGAGCCATTATCCGGAGATATATTATCGCCAAGAAAATTACTGTTCAGACAATCTCATGTTGAGGAAGAAGAAACAACTGGAAGTGGATTTACTAATCAAGGAAGTGGTCTTATTACTTGTCCTAATAACGTCCTTGCCGATGTTGAACGACTAGAAATCCTCATCGGAGGAAAACGAGCTGGTAATAACTCTCCAGAAATAATTAATGAAGCAGCTGATATCTGTAAACTATTATTTACAGGCGGTATCATGGATATTAATGTGTATCGGTCTCTCATTAATGAAATCGCCGATGACTGCTACAGTGATTAAATATAATTAGATACAGTTACTATAATAAAATGATCGTACATGGTACTCAACGTGGACCAACCATGGTTAGGGTAATAAATTCACGATTACCAGTATACAAAACGACTTACGGAGATGGACTAGGTGATGTTGTTCAGGGTCTATTTAGAAGGATAGCCCCAAAAGCAATACCGATTGCAAAGCAACTGGGAATGAAAGCTATTGATGTTGTTCGTGAAAAAGGTATTGGTGCTGTTGGTAATGTTGCTAGTAAAACATTCTCAGCAATCAAGGATAGACTAGCACGATTAATACGACGAAAACCTCAACCAGTAAAATTACCTAGCACTGAAGTAATGCCTGCAAATATTAGTAAAATAATAAATCAAGCTGCTAATCAAAAACTAGTAGAGTTGGCTGATGTACCATTATCAGAAAAAGAAAAAAATATAACCGCTAGTCTGATAGCAGGAAGTGGTCTTCGTTTTAGACGATAATAATTATAATAAAGATGTTCAAACGTATATCTGATCCTGCATTTGACATGGACGCACCAGTACTCAAGGATGAGTCTGTGCGTGATTATCAATATTATTCTTATGACGCACGAATTTCAGATCAGCGTGGACGAATTGAACTTCAAGTTCAAGATACAAGTAGGTATTTCTTACCCACTGAAGCATTTATTGAAGTAGAATGTGAGATCATAAAAACAGATAATACTGAATACAACGCTGATGTTAGTGTTGGTTTTGTTAATAATGGTATTATGGCATTATTTGACAGCACTACGTATATGACTGACGGAAAAAATATTGAATCAATTCAGAAAGACGTTGATGTTGCTACAACAATACTTGGTCTTGCAAGATATAGTGATGATTATTCAAGATCAACTTGTCCATCAATGATGTTTATGAAAGATACTTCTGACCACCCTTGAACATAGACAGTATAAATTAGTACAAATACCACAGGATACTGCATCCGATCCATAACCATAGGGAATGATAGCACGGCCTGCAGCTGCATTTTCGTTATTGCAAAGTTTTATTTCAGAATTTAACTTAGGATTTGCAGCACGTCGATCAATGTTGAAAGGTAATAGAAGATTGTTTTCATGTTCAATTCCACTTTCACATATATTTGGATTTTGCAGAAATGTCAGAAAAGTTATTTTTGGAGCTAAACATACGGTTGTACTCGTACGAAAAGCAACCGATGATGATGCAATGTGGCACGTTAAGGGAGTTGGCGCTAATCCTGCTGCTATAGAGGCTGCAACTATAGCGATTCATGGTAAAGTGATATTAACGAAACTTTCATTGTGGATGCCGGTGATGACTCCATCTATTGCTGAAGAAGATCGGTTACTTGCTTTCATGGGTCAAGGTGGTAAATCAGCGTTATCATGGTTAACAAGGACCACACATGCTGTTCAGAGTGCAGTTAATGGTTTATTTGCATGGCAAATAGCTTCTCAGCAGGGAATTTCTGCACCGCGACATATATTTATTGCGTTTCAAAATGCTGCACGAGTAAATAATCAAACGCAAAGTATTATGATATTTGACAATATTGGTGTTTCTGAGGTTTCGTTGAGGATAAATGGACATCAAGCACCATCTGAGGATATTTTACTAAATTTCAATCAAAATCATGTAGCACGTGCTTACCATCGATTAATGACTTTCATGGGGCGTGATCAAAACATTGATACTGGTTTACAAATATCACAGTTAGATTTTACAACCTTATATCCAATTTATTACTTTTCACTCGAACACTTAGATTTGTTCAGACAATCTGTTGTTGATATACATTTTCGAGCTTGTGTTGATAGAGATATTGGAGCTATTGCCAATTACAGAGCAATCGCTGTTATACTCAGCGATAAATCGATGATACTTGAAGGTGTTGGTGGACGAATGAGAGTTGTTGATGCTCCAAGAGAAAACATGTAATTAGATCGCTCATAATATTATAATGTCATATAATCACGTTAGTGTTAATCTGACTCCTGGTCAGATCAAAAGGCTACAATCAGCATCAAAAAATAACTGCGGAATAAAAATATCGCTAAAAAAAGAACAGATGAGCAGTACAAATAAATTATCGTTGACCGAGCGTCAGTTCAGAAACTTCAATGAAGCCAAAAAAATCAAATAAAGGTATAACACTTAATGTTTCTGCGGGCGCTATCAAAGACATCGCTAAGACGGGTGGTATGTTTCCTCTTCTTGCTGCTATACCAGCATTAATAGCCGCTGCAGCCCCAGCTGTTGCAAAAGCAGCTGCATTAGGCGCTGTTGGAACCGCTGCTGGAATGTCGTTAAAGAAAGCAACGGGTCAAGGAATAAAATCTTACAAAAAAAAAGGGAAGGGGTCTAAGATTGTCAGGGACCCCATATTCTTACGGAAAGGGTCTAAGACTTCCCGGGACAGTTCATTGATTCTGCCTATGTCCAATTTTGATTTACTCGATGCTGCTAAAAAATTAAAAATAAAAAACTTCAGAGGTGTTTTTATGCGTGATCAATTACCAAAACAAGGAAACAATATTGAAACTGGTATTATTAATCTCGATAAAAACTCTGGTCCAGGCACCCACTGGGTTGGATATGCAATTGATCCACGTGGAATTATTTATTTTGATTCATATGGACTAGCGCCACCAAAGGAATTTTTAGAATATGTTAGCAGCATGCAAAGTATTCCAATCTGGTATTCAACGCTACCAACACAAACATTAACTGATCCGCCAATATGTGGTCGTGAAGTATTCGCTGTACTTGATGCTGTATCAAAATCAACAAAACCACCTCATAAAGTCGTGCATGAATATACTATGTTGTCACATTTAAACAGACATTAATAAATATAATGGTAGATATTTACGGAAGATCTTCTCGAAAAAGCTCAGCAGCAAGCTGATTTATCTAAATATGCAACCCTTGATCAGCTCAGAAATGAGATTGATGATTTATTAAATATTACAAGTGTGGATCAAAATGAGGTCGTTGTTTTTCAGGATAAAGAAGGACAATTAAAGACAAGTAATATACAACTGCCAGATGTACTCATACGAGTTCCTAATGCGGTTGTTGATAATATCGTTACCTTTACTGATCAGGGTAAAATACAAGATTCCGGTACGTCAGTCAACGATTATATTAAGAAAGCTGGTGATTCATTCACGGGTCACATTATCATGAACCGAAATAAAATTATAGGCCTTGGAAACCCAACCGCAGATGCGGACGCTGCAACAAAGAAATATGTCGACGATCAAGAATCTAAGTACGTATTAGTCAACGGCGGTATAATGAGTGCATTTCTCAACATGAATAATAATGGTATTAATAATCTTAGAACACCAGAATCTGATTTTGATGCTGCAACGAAGAAATACGTCGATGATAAGGAAATTCCAGTAACAACTTCGCTAAAAACAATCAATGACGAAATGACTACACTCAATGCTACTTTTTCTAGACATGTAGAAACGTTCTTAAATTTTCGTAGAAACATAAACAAAACCATTAAAGATTTTTTTTGGGAACAACCAACCGTTGACATAAAACTCGCCGACGTTAACACGAAACTCAACGACATTATCAGCGGAATACCTAATATTGTTCAAAAAACTAATCTGATTAAAATTCCACACGGACAGATTAAAAATATCGTGTATACAGTAGCATCGGGATCATCAACATGGACACTGCAAAATAAAACTCTCGAACATACCGCAGAAGTAACTGGGTTATACAGGCTGTCCATGTACGGTTTAGAAATTACTGCTGCCACTTCATCATCACCGAATGTATATCATAATCCTCTGCTGGTGATGCTAAATAAAAACACTAAAGAAATATTTACGTTGACGTCAACGGAAATGCCTCCGAGACGTTACTGGTGGTGTCTGGAATTCGTAGCTGAAACTCCTTAATTAATTACTTAACGTCATTGTATAATGGATCAAAACCAAGGACCTCAGTCCTACATCGACGTTCAAAGTCACAGATATAATCAAGTGTGTAAATGTCAGACTGAATTCAAAAATATAATCGAGGATTATACAGTAAAATTAAAAAAATATCGCAGACGTATGGTTGTCATTGATATAATTGTTTACTCAGTTTCCGCTATTGTTGCTGGAGCAGGATTATTATTATCAACAATAACAATGACAGCGCCTGCAGTTGTAACAATTGTCGTTTCAACTTCAAGTACAGTCGCAGGTATTCTTAGTATTATCGCCAAGAAGATAGCTACATGTACAAATGATAAATTGCACGAGTATATAATAAAATTACATACAGCAACAACAGCCTATTCTAAATTATCGTCATATATTTCCTTGTATCTCAGTGATGGTAAAATATCTGATGAGGAGTTCGCAACGATAATGAAAACCTGCGATGAAGCATTCAGAATCGCTAGCGATTTTGGTGACAAAGTCACTCACAATAACCAAGGCGAATTAAATAATAACAATAATAATAATGACTGAGTCTTCGGCAGCGTCAAGAGAATTACTTCAACAGATCGTCACTAATACAACCACATTAAAAACTACTATGATATCATTAAGTTCGACCAATCCTGAGTTTAGCGTTAACTTTCCAACCGCAATTCCAGCAAAGGAAATAGCCCTAGCACAATTGCGAGTTTATTATAGCTGGCCAAATATTAGATCAAAACCATTTGGTGGACTACAGCCAAATAATTCGCTGGTATTTGCAAATAAGAATAAACCTGATGGAACCCCTGACTGGCAAGTAGTTGCTATTCCAAAGGGTAGTTAACAAATAGAACAGATCAACGATGAGTTCCAACGCAGAATTAAATCTATTACAGGAAAAGAATCCAAAATAGCAATTACTGTTTACGAACCAACATTATCTGGGGTGATTGAAATAAATTCCCCTGATTATTCTGTAGATATTTATCAAAGTTGGATTAGGTCAGTATTAGGTTGGCCTGAAGTTGAATCAGTTTATAAAGGCCCACCAGAACCACAACGATCTGATTTCGTTATAAATGTTGAAAAATTTATAAAAATCCCAGAATATCGAAAAACTTATCCATTTATAGAGAATCCGGATGCTTATCGTGGTTATACACATTATACTCATTTTGTAGATTTCATTCAGGGTAAGAAAGGTACAACAAGAATAGCAACAATTAACGTTGAAGAAATTAACTCAAAATCAAAACCAATTAAATCTGAACATGGACGTGTACTTAATGATCTAAGAAATTTATTTTCCAGCATCAACACTTTTTATAACGATGATTTAAAAAATCAAATAATTGAAACAATACAACATTTGAATCAAGTTGCATCAGACTTAGAATATGTAAATAAGGCTATCGTTGACAGAGAAAAAAGATTAAACGCACCGGCAGATAGATTTCTTAATACTTACATAGTTAATGAAGACAGCCCAATTCAACGTGTAAGTTATAAACGTTTATTTACAACAGTGTTTCTTAAACATTATGAAATTACAGAAGAACAGCTACCAACATTTATAATTCCGGGATTTAACTCTGAAGAGCTAAAGAAATCAGTTAATGATCTTATTGATGAACACTTTAAAAGAATATGTGATTCATGGAAAAAATTAATACCTACACCAATCATTCTTAAATATAATAATGATCCACACGGTGGAGGTCGTTATATTTCTCCTGATATTGTTAATATAACATCAACGATCGCAGTCAATTTAGTATGTGACGTAATTGATGGCAGCTATCAAGTAGATCTTGAAAAATCCACTCAAGCTCAACAAGGGTATATATTATATTCATTTAGCCCTCAAGCGCCGCCCGGGTGGTTAATTGTATCTGAGCCAATTAATCCAGTTTATCTACGTGTACATAATCCATTATTGTCAAGAATAAATTTCAAGCTTACTGACCAGACAGGACACATTTTGGATTTAAGACAATAATCACTGAATATTAATCTATATATACGCTCGTAGAACGTCCGAGTAAATATTTCCTGATATAATCAAGGGAAAAAAATAATCTGATTCTGAAATAATATAATTATTTTTTTTTTTACTGATTTTTCTCATTCTGATGGGCTAAATGGTACTCTGTTTCATGAAATATTTAGAATTTTCTTAATCAGATGGGCTAAATGGTACTCTGCTTCATGAAATAATCAGAATTTTCTTAATCAGATGGGTTAAATGGTACTCTGATTCATGGAATAATCAGAATTTTCTTAATCAGATTCAATGAAATATTTATGGGTTTGTTAATCTGATTCAATGAAATAATCAGAATTTTCTTAATCGGATGGGTTAAATGGTACTCTGTTTCATGGAATATCTACAGATTCGTTAATCAGATGGGTTAAATGGTACTCTGATTCGTGAAATAATCAGAATTTTCTTAATCAGATGGGTTAAATGGTACTCTGTTTCATGAAATATTCACAGATTTATCAAACAATATTATTATTATAATGCTCGTTAACAAACCTTCTGTTATTGATTTTGATTCGTAAAATCTACAGATTCGTTAATCAGATGGGTTAAATGGTACTCTGTTTCATGAAATAGTCAGAATTTTCTTAATCAGATGGGTTAAATGGTACTCTGATTAATAAAATTGTTACAAATTCTTCAATCTGATGGGTTAAACAATACTCAAAATCATTAAAATCTGAATAATATATGTTTGAGGCAATTGCACATGTAATAAAGCGAGATAACTCTGCTCTCTCTCTCTCTGCAGAGCAAATTAAACGATTATCTCCCTTACTACTACGTTTGATTTATAGACAACGAAGATATCTTGGTTTCGTTAATTATTTAGTGATTTATTTGTTCTCTGTAAGCAATTAGCTGTTAGTGAAGCAGCAATTTGTAACAGAGAGGAATATTGATGCATCTTTTGACTCTGATAACCTTAAATTCACGTCGGTTTACACAAGTGCGTTTGAATTACAAATCAGAGTTATTTTTAGCTCTAACACATGTATTTGGACCTAACGAACGATAACTCATACAGAAAATGTAATATGAGATTATTTTATGAATTATGTTTGAAAAATTGAAGTAAATTCACGCTACAGTTCTACAATAACTGATTTTATTCTATTAGTAATCACATGTGAGACAGTGCAAATAGTTTTTATACTTAAATTTAACTGTATATTCATAAGAGAGCGGTGGCCGAGGTGTTAAGGCGTTTGCACGTAGATCAAGTTCTGTAGACTCTCTGTGTGTTCGAGTCTCCAAAATGCTAAAGATATATTATCTTGCATTCGGCGACGGATGCTATTTATAATTGGGGGTACGAAACCCAACAGAAAAATAATACAACTCTCCCACCATGTAACCACGTGGTGGGTGTACTTTTGCACTCCCCGGGGTTTTGTATGGGGGGAGAGTGTACAAAATCTGTTGGACATAGGTAAATCCCCCCCCCCGTTGTATTCCGTCAATAGTTAAGTTTATGTTTGTTGTTAAGTTTATGTTTGTGCTGTCTGCAAAAATCAAAATCAAAATCAAAATCAGCACCATTTGTATATATTCATATTCGTCCAATCATACAATTATATATTCATTAGGATAAGTTTATGTGTTTGTGCCGTCCGCAAAAAATATAATCAAAATCATAATCTGTATATAATCATAATCATACAATTATATATTCATTAGGATAAGTTTATGTGTTTGTGCCATCCATTAGGATAAGTTTAGGATAAGTTTATGTGTTGTGTTTGTGTCGTTAATAAAAATTACGGATCACCCTCTGAGCTTTCTAGGATGTTGTTTGACAACCTAGGGGTTCACATGGGGGTTGAGTCTGTATAAATGTGTTTCGTCTAATTTCGAATGCCCCTGAGCTTGCTAGAATGTTGTTTGACAGTCTAGGAGCTCATATGGGGTTGTGTTGTGATTATATGTTTTGTAAATATTTTTTATATTGAAGAAATATTTATTATATAATGAACCAAGAAAATATTAATGCTATTATTTCCGCTATCAAAAAACTGCAGCATGGAGGAATAAATCTCTCTGATAATCTCGATCCTGAGAAAATATTATGCGATTATGAAATATTGAAACAACGAAAAGCCGAGGGTAAATACACACTGACATCTGAGTACAGATTCATGAAACTGATTTATCAATTAATGCTGGTATCCTTGGCAGGAGTAAATGACAAACAGGTAAAGCTGTTTGCGCCTCTTGCACGTTCGATCGAAAATATCAGATCTGAACTATCTCGTGAATACGAGAAAAAGAAGATTATAGATAATCGTGTAATACAACTAAGAAAAAATATGTTATTTGATTCTGTCAATGACACTGAGAGCAGCGACAGTGAAGGTATCATGATTGATTGGGAATAATTAACAGAGTTGAACTATACAGTAAAAAAAATATTTATTTATTAAGAGTACAGAGTTATCTGATATATTCAAATATTATCGACTGATCATATTTTATTGAATATGCAGATTTGTATGTTTTATTTGCAACAAATTGTACTGATTGTGGATGTGTGCCAAAATGTTTTGCAGCTGCACTAATTGATGGAAAAGTTATTTCTTGGCCTGTTTCTGCATTTACGGATTTAATAGCTCTCTTTTTAAATACTTTACACCTTCCAGTATTTCCACGTGCAGTATTCTCTCTCTGTGTAACAGCCTGCAGGTTAGATAACCGATTATGTTTGGGATTTCCATCAATGTGATCAACTACAAGTCCATCTTTGATGACCCCATAAAAACATTCGAATATGAATCTATGTGATAAATAATTTTTATTTCCACTGGTATTAAATACAAAATAACCAAATTTATTAACACTACCGACTGGTTTTTTAATCGACAGTGCCTGATTACACCATCTCGAGACGCCTCATAATTTTTAATTATGGGATGTGCCACAAATTCAAATCTTTTTTTCTTAATTCTCTTATAATATCATCGTCGATCATTTCATCATAAGTCTGATTTGTCTGAGTCATTTTATATAATAATATTATTTGTCTAAATCATTGTTTTGAAATCTGACCAGATAATCTTCTACGGTTTTTATAGGAGATTTACCTGACAATGTCAAAGTATTATTTTTTTTGGTCATAATATCGTTTTAATTCTCTATATTTTTTACCGCCGCATTTTACACATAACTGAGTTTTTCCTCGGACTCCAACACCAAACTGCACACACGGTTTTGGTCCTAGACTACTATTTTTAACGCTTTGCATATGGTAGCAGCAGAATTCATTCACGCATACTTTGTTACAAGGAGAAGTATATCCAATTGTGAGCCAAATACATCGATTCTTTGTTTGAATCATTATATATATATACTAAAATTTAATTTAAATATTTGTCTTAATTATAATAATGGAGGAATTATCCATCATTGAGCCTTCCGCAGTCTCAGCGGGAACTAGATTTGATCTTGACAGACTATCAGAATAGAAATTTCGTGTTTCGATGCAAGATCTAGCTTTAAAAAATGAGGATATAACCGAACGTATCCGTGAAGCCAAGAAGGAATTTCGTGAGAATGGTGCGGCTCATGTGTGGTCAACATTTAGGATCGGAAATATTGTCGATACTATAATGAATGACAAACGAGGAAGAATGATTATTAACCACCTTGATGTTCAAAAATATTTTATTTTAATAAAATTTATTGTAAGGACAGACGACGATACTTGGATTATTCGTGACAAGCGTGATCCAGTCTGTATGCAGTCGGGAAATAATATTGTTCGCTTGAGTAATAAATCCAAGCCCGGAATACTGACTGGTATTGACAAACCATATTATAATATTGTCATCTTAAGTAATAAATCAAAGCCCGGAATACTGACTGGTATTGACAAACCGTATTATGAACGAAGATACCCTGTGACTGCGGTTGTCTATGCAATATATCCGCTGAATAATAAACCTGACGTTGGGGATCTCAAACCGATGAGACTGTCAGAGTCAAGAATAAACTGTGTAGCTGAACGAGTTACAGAACATTTCATAAATGCGATACGTGGTAATGGTTTAACAGATTTACGACGTAAAAAAATAAATACATGAGCAGAAGCAGTTAAAGATACTGGAGCATCTATTAAAGATGTTGCTGAGTTGGGAAAGCTATTAAAATTTCCAATAACAGTGAAGACGTTAACAGGAGAGATTTTATATAAATCGAAATATGAATCAAGAGGAGCTTCGATAGATATTATTGATCACAATGCACATGCATGGACTAATGCTGTAACAATATTTCCACGAGACAGAACGGTTAAATTTTATGATGGTCATATATTTGATTTTATCAAAAATATCAGTAAAAGTGACCCTGTGTCTGTTTGGTTATTTCAAACTTCAGAATATGATCATTATGATCAGTTTGTACGGCCTGGTGGGGATATTTATCGTAGAGAATCTCTTAATGTAGAAATGGAACATCTTGCGCTGAAATATACTTCTGACGATGTCAAAGTTAGACAATTACTGAATAATTGTTTTACCGTTCCATCAGTCGCTGCTCACTTCGCTCAGGAGAAAAATGCATGGAAACCGACACGATTGGAATTTATTGAAGATGTCCAGAAAAGTTGTATAGAATATGGACACGGTGGATTATGGAATACTAAATACAAGTATAACGACGTTATCTCAGTTGATATGGTAGCATG